>JBBMKE010424675.1:0-10701 GCA_037834125.1 Lippia alba | reverse complement strand
AGAGAAGCTTGGTTACACGTTTTCTGCTAACCATGAAGGAGGACCGCTTGAAGACCATTCTTGATTGTCAGATAACGGAACAAGGCATCAACGAAGAGCACGTCGTCGTTGCTAATCTGGCGAAAAGATGCCTGCATTTGAACGGGAAGAAACGGCCGACGATAAGAGAGGTGGCTATGGAGCTAGATAGTATCAGAACATGTGAAAACCCATCGTACATTGGATCCTTGAATGAAGATATGTGCTGCAGGGAAGCAGACATGTTCGTAGTTGAGGATCATGACTCTTCCTCATCGACAGGGCCTGTAAGCTTGGAAGTCATCACCAGATAACAAATACCAATTTCATGTGTGATCGGAAATTGAATAAAAATTAGGGAGGGGTGCAGCACGAGGACTTTTCAGGGGTCACCCATCCTAGTACTACTTTCGTCCATGCACGCTTAAAAGCCTCATTTTTTATTCTGTTTTTCCCATTTTAAGACAAATTTTGAGACTGAGTTTCTTTAATGTAAATAAATATTGGTTTTCAATCCAAAATGAAAACTATGATAGTAAATCATTAACTTGATTTGGAGAATTATACATTGTTAAAAATGTACACATATATTGCTAAGAATCATACGTATATTATCCATATATATTAGATTGGGCTGAATCCGGACAACCCCTATTGTTTAAGTCTTAATGCGATTTGTCCTCAAATATTTGAATTAATGCGATTTTCCCTCTTAACATTCGAAAAATGTTGTACTCAACCTTTTTTACATTATCCCGGCGGAATATTTTGGGAACATTTCGATTTAAATTAATTTCGACTGTCGATTTCTGCTCCGTCATCGCGATACAAGAGTCAAGGCCACAGTCATCGTTTTCCTCTCTTCAAATGAACAAAACGCATATCCCATTCGACTCAATTGGTTGTCGGAAGCTATCAGAATTCTCCTACAAAGCTTTATCAATCATTTGCCATCTTTGCTCGGTGATGATTCCCCCTTCATTGATTGTCAGATTTTGATTTTGAAATCAATACTGTGTTCTTTGCATCGGGGAGTACTTTCGGTTTGATTTATAATATCAACACATTTTAACATTTGATCAGTAAAAGTTTACCCTTAGAAATCACATCAAAATTTTGTTTTAAAACTCCCACCAGACATTCCTCAAGATTCTACTAAAAATTGGTTTAGTATAACATTTCAAAGATTATGGAAAAAATTGCACCGATTCAAAAGTTAAAGTCCAAAGCACACTAAGCCTAAAAAAACTGAGGTTGTCTGGAATTAGCCTTATTATATATTATGCGTATAAATCATGTTATATCGAACTATATATTATGTTATTAGAATACACAAATCATTAATCAGCATATTACTCAGACACATGTTTATATTATTAACTTCTTAGTATGCGATATTCATTATCTTTGTCCAATCATACACCTACGTGAAGAAAAGATTACGATCAAAACAGTAAAATTTTAGAGTACTAAAATTATGACTTTTTTAAAATATAAATATCTATAAATTCATTTATACATTCAATCATACCTTCTATAAATAGTTTGAAGTAGTCAACCACAATATCAAAAGCCGGCCGTCGTTGAACACAAAGTGCTCCGCCACAGGCCCACAGCCGTCCTCCTCCAGCACAGAGCATCACTAAAATGTAAAAAAGACAACAACTTTGCATCCCACTTTGAGGGTAAAACTAAAGAATTCCTCGATCCATATACATAAACAAGAATTTTAATATTCCCAAAATTCCAGGGCCTGGAATTATAATTCCCGGCTTTCTTTCCCTGAGAAGTGATCAAAAAGCAAACAATGAAAATAAGCTCTGCTTTAAAGCTTTCATTACTTGTAATTTCCCTGTCATTTCCCTGGATTGAAGCAGATAACTCCACAACGAGTTTTCTATATTCCAACACTTCCTTTTCTGAAGGTGGCAACATTGCCAGGCCTGGATGCCCAACAAACTGCGGCAATTTAACCGTCCCTTTTCCTTTCGGCATCGGTGTAAACTCCGGTTGCTCGATCAACCCTTTCTTCGACATACACTGCAACACATCTTTCGACCCTCCGAAGGCCTTCCTGACCTCCGACAACCTCGAGGTACGTACATTCTTGTAAAACTGTTTCCTGATTTCTGGTTGGAAATGGAAGGAGAGATATCATCCGTAGACTGTAAAGCATTTCGTCGAAACAGGTACTCAGCATAACGGAGATGAAGATACGTGTGAGGAACCGCGTCGCCTTGAGCTGTTACGATGGAAACGTCTCGACGCGAAATGAAGTTTCTGCCATGGATTTATCCGGCACCCCATTCAGCTTCTCCAACCAAAACAAGCTCACAGTCGTCGGATGTGACGACGTTGCCTTAATGCGGAGAGGAGTGGACCTGTCTTCTCCTTATGCCAGTTCTTGCGTCGCAATGTGCTCCAAAACTCAGGACCTCAACGATGGATTCTGCTCCGGAATCGGGTGCTGTCAGGCCTCCATTCCAAAGGGTCTACAATCTATATCCACAAGAATGACGACATTGTCCGGTCACGAAAACATTCTGAGTTTCAACCCTTGTGGATACTCGTTTTTTGCTGAGCAGAACAGCTACAGGTTCAACATGACCGACGTCTCAGATACGTGGTTCCTCCAGCGGACGTTGGAAAACGTTCCCGTCGTCATTGATTGGGCGATCAGTACAGGAACTTGCAATAGGAGTCAGTTTATCTGTCAGGGGGAGAGTGTTTGTGTTGATTCGGCCACAAGTCTTGGAGGGTACCGTTGTAACTGCTCGGTGGGGTATCAGGGAAATCCGTACCTCAGCCCTGGATGTCAAGGTTGATGACAGAGTTATTTGATTATGAGTGTTCTTGAGTATTTTGAAATCTTGTGAACTGATGGAATGATGTTTATATGACAGATATCGATGAGTGTAAGCTTAATCCATGCCATCCGAAGGCTGAGTGCAGGAACCTTCCGGGATCCTTTAATTGTTCGTGCTTTCCACCTTATGTTGGTGATGGAACAAAATACGGCTCCGGTTGCATACCTGCGCCACCTCCCAAAAAAACCACCCTATATGCAGGTTAGTGTAAAACATCAGGATTGGTAGAGGCATTCGTCTCTTGAGACTGTATTGTATAGTGTTCTATTGAATTTTGAATGTGTCCTGATTGTACGTTGTGGTTATGCCTGCAGGATTACTCGTCGGCGCAGGATTGTTTCTAATAATGGCGATTGCCTTTTGGTCATACAAGGTACTAAAGAAAAGGAGAGTTAAGCAGCTCAAACAGACATTTTTCAAACGCAACGGCGGTCTTATGCTGCAGCAACAACTTATTTCATCTCATGATAGTGTGCTTGAGAAAATGAAGATATTCACAATCAAGGAGCTGGGACGAGCCACAGATCGATTCAACGAGAGTCGAATACTTGGGCGGGGAGGTCAGGGTACTGTCTACAAAGGCATGTTGTCAGACGGGAGAATTGTTGCAGTGAAGAAATCCAAGCAAGTGGATGACCATCAGCTCGTGGAATTCATAAACGAGGTTGTCATCTTATCCCAAATCAATCATAGGAATGTTGTAAAAGTACTAGGATGCTGTCTCGAGACGGAAGTTCCATTGCTCGTATACGAATTCGTGCCAAATGGCACCTTATACGAGCTGATCCATGATGATAGCACCGGTTTTCCATTTTCTTGGGATCTAAGGTTGAGAATCGCAGCTGAAATAGCTAATGCCCTGGCTTACCTACACTATGCAACTTCCGTTCCCATATATCACAGAGACATGAAATCGAACAACATTTTACTGGACGAAAAGTACAAAGCAAAACTGTCTGATTTCGGAATTTCAAGATCCGTCGCCATAGACCAGACTCACGTCACCACTATGGTTAAGGGCACATTCGGCTATCTTGACCCTGAGTACTTCCAAACAGGCAAATTCACAGAAAAGAGCGACGTCTATAGCTTTGGGGTCATTCTTGTTGAGCTGCTAACAGGACAAAAGGCAATATCCACGAGCACAACAGAAGAAGAGAGAAGCTTAGTTACACGTTTTCTGCTAACCATGAAGGAGGACTGCCTGAAGACCATTCTCGACTGTCAGATAACGGAACACGGCATCAATGAAGAGCACGTTGTCGTCGCCAATCTGGCGAGAAGATGTCTGTATCTGAACGGGAAGAAACGGCCGACGATAAGAGAGGTGGCGATGGAGCTGGATAGTATCAGAACATGTGAAAACCCGTCATACATTGGATCCGTGAATGAAGATATGTGCTGCAATATGGAAGCAGACAAGTTCGTAGTTGAGGATGATGACTCTTCCTCATCGACAGGGCCTGTAAGCTTGGAAATCATCACGAGATAACAAATACCAATTTCATGTGTGGTC
The DNA here is from genome assembly GCA_037834125.1 of Lippia alba. Classification (NCBI taxonomy): domain Eukaryota; kingdom Viridiplantae; phylum Streptophyta; class Magnoliopsida; order Lamiales; family Verbenaceae; genus Lippia; species Lippia alba. Next base: position 6,300 of record JBBMKE010424675.1, on the reverse strand, counting down.
GGAAGTTGAATAAAAATTTGGGAGGAGTGCAACACGAGTACTTCCCAGGAATCACCCATCCTAGTACTACTTTCGCTCAAGCACGCTTAAAAGCCTCAGTTTTTATTCTGTTTTTCCCATTTTAAGACAATTTTTTAGACTGAGTTTCTATATAAACATTGGTTTTCAATCCAAAATGAAAACTATGATATTAATGTAGAAGATTAGGAAAGTAAATCAGTTTTTATAGTAATTAGCTGTAATTATTCGTTTTCCTTATTTAGCCTAGCCGTATATTGTGTTTATATTGTACCTTGTACCGAGTTATGAAAGCAGAAAATAACAGAAAATATTCCCAAATCATGTTTTCTCCTAAGTTCAACATGGTATCAGAGCGGGTGACGATCCATTGATTGGATCCGAACCTTGCTCATCATCTACCCCAACCCTAACCTTTCCCGGCCATGGCCGAAGATAACAGCAGCAGCACCGGCAAGGGGTCGCAGCAGCCCGACGACTCCCTAGCCACCCAACTAGCCAGCATACTCAGCAGCCTACAAACTCCACAACCAGAAACAAACCATCACATGCCCCAATCCATATCAATCAATATCAAACTGAACCAATTCAACTATTCCCTATGGTCACGACTAATGAGAATGGAAATAGGAGGAAGAGGAAAATTGAGCCACCTTACCGGAAATCCCCCACCACCAGCGATCGATTCCCCGACTTATACTAAGTGGGAACAATCAGATCTCATAGTCTGTACCTGGCTCTTACACAACATGGAGCCGGAATTAGTGACCGTATTCGCAGAATACCCGTCGGCTAAGACCCTTTGGGAAGGGCTTAACGCGACATACAGCCAAAGCAGCGATAGCTTTCAGATTTTTGATCTCACGGTTCGTGCCAACAATATGCGACAAGGGACCGAGAGTATCGAGAAGTACTACAGTAATCTCCAGCGGATTTGGAGAGAGATAGAGGTCCGGCAGCCGAATCCTATGACCTGTGAAAGGGATATTTCCACATTCAATCGCCTCAGGTCCGAAACCCAACTTTTTCAGTTTCTCGCCGGGATCGACGATAGGTACGAACCGGAGAGGAGGGATCTGCTGAAAGAAGATCCTCTGCCCTCCGTCGAAAAAGCCTATGCCACCATACGGAGAGAAGGAAACCGGAGGGAGATTTTGGTGGGACGGACGTCATCATTGGCGACAGACACTGGGATCGGCGCCGGCTTAATCGCTGGAAAACATGGACAGGGACGAACAGGGACTGGTCGCGGTCAACGATCTGATCCGCGAAATACCGGGCCACCACGGACATCACCGGCGACACCCAAATGGACCGCCACCAGCGGCGGCAGGGGCACCACCAGCGGCGGTGGTACCATCGTTTCCGGTAACAGAGGACCTCCGGAGTGCAGTAATTGCAAGAGAATTGGGCACACCATAGACGGGTGCTATGAGATCATAGGATGGCCGGAGGGGTGGAGAAGTCGCCGGCGGGACCGCGCGCCACCAGCACACGGCGCGGCGGCAGTGGCCGACGGTGGAGGAGAGGAGAAGGCCGAGAACAGAGGAAGCAAAGATGAGGCGGCTGGTGAGGGAAATGAAAGCAAGGGCACGGCATTGCTAGGTATAGGGCATGGATGGAATTTACCATCCTGCCCTCCCTCAACTTATTCTCTAAATTCTAGTCCAGTTTGCAGTTTTGCCCCAAATTTGGTTAATTCTTTCAACTTAGCCCCCAAAGTTGTATTAAGTGAATCCCTTAAAATGGAAAATTGTAAAAGGGATCTAAATAAGATAGGTGCAGCCTTTAATGTCGGTAGAAAATCACAAAAATCTCGGTGGATTTTTGATTGCGGGGCCACAGACACCATGACATATGATTTGTCAGATTTATCAGATCTCACCAATGCCCCGCGGGATGGCATTGTCACTGCTAGCGGTGGTATTTTGGATGTACAGGGAGCAGGCACCGTAACAGTAGCACCAAACTTGAAATTAAACAATTGTCTTTATATCCCAAGTCTTTCCTGCAAGCTGCTTTCAATCAGTCAAGTCACGAAGCAATTGAATTGCATGTTGGTAATGTTCCCTTCGTTTTGCTTATTGCAGGATATTCGTTCGGGGAAGGTGATTGGGCGTGGTACTGAGGAACGAGGATTGTACTATGTCGACGAGGTGGCTCAACAGGGAACTGCAGCGCTCGCTCACGGGACAGTGAACCGTCAACAGTGGTTGTGGCATCGCCGACTTGGGCATGCCTCGTCAGGGTATCTTCAGTTACTTTTTCCCAAATTCTTTCCCAAAGATTGTCAGTTTCATTGTCAAACGTGTTCCTTAGCCAAGAGTCATAAACAGTCATATCCAGTGTCAGATTCTAGGTCTAGTAGTGTTTTTTCGCTTATTCATTCTGATGTATGGGGGCCTGCTCCAAACACGAACTCTACCCATGGTTTTAAGTATTTTGTTTTGTTTATTGATGATTGTTCCCGGATGACCTGGGTTTATTTCTTGAAAAATAAAGCAGATGTACCTTCCAAGTTTATTGAATTTTATCATATGGTGGAAAATCAGTTCAAAACCCGTATCCAAATACTTAGGTCTGATAATGGGGGGGAGTATGTTAATTCTACCCTAAAACAGTTTTTCAGTGATCATGGGTTAGTTCATCAGACATCGTGTCCCCACACTCCTCAGCAGAATGGCGTCGCTGAACGAAGAAATCGACAACTCCTAGAAATGTCTCGAGCCTTACTCATTGAGTCACATTGCCCTCAGTACTTATGGCCCGAAGCCATAGCCTCGTCTGTGTACCTAGTTAACCGTCTTCCTTCAAAACCCCTAAACTTTGAAACCCCCTTACAATGTCTAGCCAAAAAAGTTAGAGTACCTTCCCTCTTAACTCTTCCACCTCGGGTATTTGGGTGTTCTGTCTTTGTCCATCTCCCTAAGCACTCACGTACTAAACTCGATCCTTGCTCAGTCAAATGTGTCTTTGTTGGGTATGGGGCTCATCAAAAGGGTTACCGTTGCTTCAACCCAACTTCCCATCAGATTTACACCACCATGGATTGTGATTTTGTTGAAACCGAATATTACTTTGCATCCCCACTCAGCGATCAGGGGAAGAGTCAACAACATGATCCACTTAGTGGGGTGCCACCACTCCGTTGGCCAGACGTAGTCCCAATAGAGCCAGTAGGCGGAATCACCGAGCCATCACCTCACATGGTACAACCCTCGAGCCCAGACAACACCATTATCCATCCGGCGAATACTCCTGAGGTAAGTAAAACAGTTAGTAGTTCCATTTATGTTGTTCCCTATGATGATAACAATGCAGGGAGTAGTGAGGAGCAGGGGGAGAGTGGAAGAGATGAAGGGAGATATGTACTGCCTCCACGATCCACGAGAGGCATTCTTCCAAAGAGATATGAGCCAGATCATGTCGGTCGAACCCCGAGATATCCTGTAGCCAACATGGTCAGAAAAAATATGAGCCCACAAGCACTTGCCCATTCTAGTGCCATTCAGTCCGTTAAGATTCCCAGCAAAGTAGATGAGGCCCTTGGAAATGAGCAGTGGGTCAAGGCAACGGAAGTAGAGATGGAGGCATTGGAGAAAAGTGGAACATGGGAGAAGTGCACTATACCCGAAGGAAAGCGTACTGTTGGTTGCCATTGGGTATTCATAGTGAAGCATCGAGCTGATGGCAGTATTGACAGGTATAAGGCGAGGCTAGTGGCGAAAGGGTATACACAAACATACGAGATTGATTATTCAGAGACATTCTCACCTGTGGCCAAGATAGACACTATCAGGGTTCCTTTTTCAGTAGCAGCAAACCGAGATTGGCATCTTCATCAGTTTGATGTTAAGAATGCTTTTCTACATGGTGATCTTCAGGAGGAAGTATATATGGATCCACCTCCTGGATTTCTCGGGAGATTCAGACATGGGGAGGTGTGTAAGTTGAGGAAATCACTGTATGGGTTGAAACAGTCACCTCGAGCATGGTTTGGGAGATTTTCAGCAGCTATGAAGAAATACGGCTATCACCAAAGCAATTCAGACCACACGCTGTTCATCAAAAGGCGAGGAGAGCTGGTAACGTGCCTAATTATTTATGTTGATGATATGATTATCACAGGGGATGATCAAGAGAAAATCACAAAGCTCAGAGGGAACTTGTTTCGGGAATTTGAGATGAAGGATTTAGGGCCATTGAAGTACTTCCTTGGGATAGAAGTGCTACGCTAAAAAAGGGGGATCTACATCTCGCAAAGAAAGTATGTTCTGGATTTGCTAGCTGAAACAGGGTTATTGGAGTGTAAGCCAGCTGACACTCCTATGATTGTCAATCATGGTTTGAAAGTTGAAGAAGAAGCAGAAGGGGCAGATAGGCTACAGTATCAACATCTGGTGGGGAAGTTGATATATCTAGCTCACACTAGACCAGATATTGCTTACTAAGTAGGGGTGCTAAGCCAGTTCATGCATAAGCCCCAGAAAGCACATATGGAAGCAGCTCTGAGGATGTGTCGGTACTTGAAAGGTTGTCCAGGAAGAGGAGTAGTGTTTCAGAAGCATGGGCACTTAGAGATCGAGGCCTACACTGATGCTGATTGGGCAGAAAATCCGAATGATCGAAGATCGACCTCGGGCTACTTCACTCTAGTCGGGGGAAATATTGTGACATGAAGAGTAAGAAGCAGAAGGTGGTTGCACTGTCGAGTGCAGAGGCTGAATTTCGGGGAGTTGCACGAGGGATAGCAAAAGTTCTTTGGTTGAGGAAGTTGCTCACAGAGATTGGCATTCCTCCAACCAAAAAATGCAGGCTTATGTGCGATAATCGGGCAGCAATAAGTATATCCGAAAATCCCGTACAGCATGATCGCACGAAGCACGTTGAAGTTGATAGACATTTCATTAAGGAGAAGATTGAGGAAGGAGTTATTGAGCTTCCTTTCGTGAGATCAGAAGACCAGCTAGCGGATATTTTGACCAAAGCCGTGAATGGAAGGATATTTGCAGATGTTCTTGGCAAGTTGCAAATTGGTGATCTTACTTTACAACTTGAGGGGGAGTGTGGAAGATTAGGAAAGTAAATCAGAGTTTATTGTAATTAGCTGTAATTATTCATTTTCCTTATTTAGCCTAGCCTTGTATTGTATTTATATTGTACCTTGTACCTACTTACAATTTATAGTAGAATAAAGAAAATATTCCCCAAAACCATGATTTTCCCTAAAGCAAACATGGTATCAGAGCGGGCGACGATCCATTAATTGGATCCGAACCTTGCTCATCATTTACCCCAACCCTAACCTTCCTCAGCCATGGCCGAAGACAACAGCAGTAGTACTGGCAAGGGATCACACCAACAAGACGAATCCCTAGCCACCCAATTAGCCAGTTTACTCAGCAGCCTACAAACACAACCCGAAACTAATCAAAATCACAATCCAATGCCCCAATCAGTTTCAATCAATATCAAACTAAACCAATTTAATTACTCCCTGTGGTCTAGATTAATGAAGATGGAGATCAGAGGGAAACTGCCCCATCTCACCAGCAATCCTCCACCGTCGACACCAGAATCACCAGCCTTTACCAAGTGGGAACAAACTGACCTCATGGTGTGTACATGGTTGTTACACAATATGGAACCCGAACTCGTAATCCTGTTCGCCGAATACCCATCGGCCAAAGCAATTTGGGACAGCCTAAATTCCACCTACAGCCAAAGCATAGAATGATAGCATCGAAACATATTACAGCAATTTACAGCGAATCTAGAGAGAAATCGAACTCAGGCAGCCAAACTCGATGGCCTGTGAACGGGACGTCACGGCCTTCAACCGCCCCAGATCCGAGACCCAGCTATTCCAATTTCTCGCCGGGATCGACGATAGGTACGAACCGGAGAGGCGGGACATTCTGAAAGAAGATTTGCTTCCGTCCGTGGAGAAAGCCTATGCCACCATACGGAGAGAGAGAAATCGACTAGAAATACTCGGGGGCCGGAGCTCATCATCGGCGAATACGGGCATCGGAGCCGGCCTACTAGCCGGAAAACAGGGACAATGATGCAGAACTGTGCTCGGCCGCGGTCGAAAACCAGAGCCACGGACCACCACTGGACCGCCAAGATAAACGGCCGTAACTTCCAGATGGACCGCCACCAGCGGCCGCGGCGGAGGAACCACCACCAGCAGCGGCAGCGGGTCCTTTTCCGGCAACAAAGGACCCCCGGAGTGCAGTCACTGCCGGCGAATTGGCCACACCGTGGATGGATGTTACG
>JBBMKE010424664.1:0-10703 GCA_037834125.1 Lippia alba | reverse complement strand
ACAGAGGCGAAACAAGCCGTAGAATAGGAAGACGCACGTGAGTCACATGACCATGACGTCATTTTCATGGAGTCGGTTTCGATTCCAGTCCAATTGACTCTTCGTGATGATCTGTATGATGATTATGGCGTCACCAGCGGCGGCGACCACCGCGATGATGACGTCATCAGAGATGAACCAGACGCGAAACAAGCCGTGGAAGAAGAAGAGGAAGACGCACGTGAGTCACGTGACCATGACGTCATTTTCATGGAGTCGGTTTCGATTCCGGTGCAATTGACTCTTCGTGATGATCTGTATGATGATTATGCTGTTGATAACGACGGCGGTGGTTATGATTCGTATGATGATGATGATGATGTTGTGTATGATGATGATGAGGTGTTGGCGTGGAAGATGGAGGAGAGGCTGGGCAAGGTGAGGACGACGAAGAAGACAGCGGCGAAGAGAGGCGGCGGCGGAGGGAGATCGGGGAAATCGAAGCGGCGGTTGCCGTACTACTATAATAGGCCTGGGTGTCTCCACGGGAAGCACGGGCTTGGTGCGCAGAACTACTGCATCTAGCAGGGGCAAAACGGTAATTTCACACTCTGGTGTGCATATGTGCTGGGATTTGGATGGATTTCTATATGCTGCTGTTCAATTAACGTTTGTAATTATTGTGTATATTGATTATTGACTCTATTCTGATTTCATTAACTGCAATTGTTGGATTCTATATGGTTTATGTGATGGAAATTTCATGCTCAAAAGCTTAAACTTAAGCTCTTTGTGCCTTCAAATATATGATTAATTTCAGTGTTAGTGGACGAGGAGGAGATTAAAGGGGAAAAAAACTTAATTTCACTACATAATCATATAAGATATAGTTTGATATGCATATGTTTGGGGCCCCAATCCCAGCTTCAAATTTGGGAGTTTCTGAATATTGGGTTTATTTAGTTGCATAGTATTTCAATTCCTTTTCTTGATTTTGAATTTGATTCTTCATCACAGTCCAACTTCTTTATGAAGATGAGTTGCGTATCTTTGAAATTTCTCCACCATATTCCTAACACCAAAATAAAAAGGGTTAATTACATTTAGATTCGTATAGGTACCTCTTAGTCAAAAAATTACACTTACACCCTTCACAAATTTAATAATTACATGTAACACCCAATATTGTAACCTGCTAAAACTGAACTAATTTTAATTATATAAAAAAATTATTAGCAAATGACTAAAATATTCCTTATTTTAGTTCACTTTATATCGTGTAAAAAGAGTCATTTTCCTCATCCTTATTTTGGTTCACTTTATATTGTGTAAAAAAAGAGTCATCTTCCTCTTTCAACAGTACTCCCTCCCGCATTCATCAGAACACCATTCCTACCTACGTGACCAACAAAACATCTGTAAAAATTGATTTACATCTGTAAAAATTGATTTTTTGGAAGTCTAATCCAACGTCCGGAGGTTGGTGGTGATAAAAAAATATTCTTACAATATTAACGAGACTTTCACAATTTTAAGGAAACAAGTTCGGAGGTTGGTGGTGACAATTTTAAGGAAATAAGTTCGGGGGTTGGTGGTGCCAAGAAAAGCTAGTGGTGCCAAGAAAACTTTCTTACAATATTAGCGTGTCTTTCACAATTTTAAGGAAATAAATTCTTACAATATTGAGTGTTATATGTAATTCTTAAACAATTTTAATGAAATAAATTCTTACAATATTGAGTGTTATATATAATTCTTAAATTTGTGAGGGAGTATAATGTAATTTTTTGACCAAGAGATAGCAAGTTGTAGTTTTGTATACTCTCACGAGATCTAAATGTAATTAACCCAAATAAAAAAGAAACAGGAAAGGAAAAGGACTGGGTTCAATTCTATATCAGTTGTTTAGAGCCTAGAGAGGAAAAAAGGAGAATGGGCTGATTGCAAGGCAACTTGGGCTGGATCGAGCCTATTTAGGTACTTGAGAGCAAAAATTGCATTGAACGATTAAGCAACTTTCCTTGGAACATGGTCGACATTCTTCAATGTTTTTAAGCTGAATTGATATTAGGGTTCGAAGATATGAAACTCTTCACAGCTTTGCCCGAAGCATTGAAACATGATATGGTCGTCATTTTCAAAAGAAATTGTGGAAGTATGGGTTAACATCCCATCTTAAAAAAAATTAAACCATGTGTTAGTTAATAAATGCAAGATAGCCCGATAATATGAAAACACGACAGTGAGTTAGATCGTGAGTTAGGTTGAATACAATCTTGACAATCGAAACAAACTTGACAATCAAATACAAACTTAATAAATGCAAGATAACCTGACAGGTTGATTACATATTTGACAATCGAAACAAACTTGACAATTAAATACAAACTTAATAAATGCAAGATAACCTGATAGGATGAAAACACGACAGTGAGTTTGATCGTGAGTTAGGTTGAATACGAACTTGGCAATCGAATACAAATACAAACTTGACAATTCAGCTTCAGATTGAGATTACAAGATAACCTGAAAACACGACAATGGATTAGGTGAGTTAGAGTATAAAACTTTGTGAGTTTGGTCGAGTATAAACTTGACAATCCAGATTGGAATTTTCTGAATATTGGGTTTATTTCATTAATTGATATTTCAAAAAAAAAAAGTTCTTGATTTTGAATTTGATTCTTCATTTTAGAGCCCAAAATACTAGAATGGACTCATTGCAGGTCACTTGAGCTTGATCGAGCCCATTTAAGCATTTCAAACAAAAGTTAAAGTCTCGTTTGAACAATTAAGCAACTTCGCGTGGAAACATGATCGCCATTCTTTCTAATTTTTTTTCACGCCTTTGTTCTTGAACTGAATTTTAGATCGTTATAATGTAAAACTCTTCACAACTTTGCGCGGAAGTATGGAAAAAAATTCATTTTCAAAAGAAATTATGGAGGGATGGAAATATGACCATCATTCTCGTCATTGTTTAAAATTTTTTGTGAAAGCACATATTTATAACATTTAAAAAAAAAACGCATTATGATTAAGTCAACACAATGTTGGAGACAGGATGATTTAGTGGCCTTCGAAGGTTAGTTTAAGTAGTTAATAAGGTCATTCTCCAAGACAATATCTCGAATTTGAATCTCGCGTGGGTGTACATATATTTAAAAAAATATAAATAATTTAGGTCTTCCTAGAAGTTGTTTATATGGAATCTGACTCATAGTAAATCCTTTATTAAAAGAATACTTGGAGAATTAAGAAACATCGAGAGAAGTTTACTTAAAACACTTACTTGAAGCGTAATCACAAACCCTCAAGGGGAACGGAATTTGGGTTTTGCCAAAAACATTGGAACTACTGCAGAATTATTCAAGAATAGAAGTGGAGATTGATTCTGCTGCGGTAATTAACTTGTTGAATGGAAATACCACCATAAGCGCACCTTGGGGAACATCCTGGAGGACTGAAAGAGCCTCATCCATCAGTCCTGGGAAATTAAAATTAAGCATGTTCACAGAAAACTCAATGGTTGTGCTGATCTTCTAGCTAAGAGAGGCCATGATGCTAGACCTTTGGAAATTTGGACTGAACCCCCGCATGACTTGCTGGAAGTTGTTATAAGATAAGCTGAGATAGTATAGTTTTTGTTTTGGTGTTGTATTTCTTATCAAGAAAAAAAAAAATTAATTAACATTCAGAACAAGTATCTATTGAATAAGTATATCATGTTTAGTAGAAAGATGTGTATTTCTTGCTCATTATCAGACAATCACTTCTTCCAAACTTGGTCTTTGAATTTTCCATCTGAGGGAAAGAAAATCTTTTTTGCTATGAAAACGAAAAACCTTTTTCGCTTTGTTTAATCTTAGCTCTTTCCAGTGATATTTAGTAATCGATACAAGAAGAACTCAATCGATGCCAAATAACACATCCAAATTAGTACTCAACAAAGGCCACAAGTCTAATTAATTGTGTATGTTCATACAAAGCCCACCAAATCTTGATGTTTTCATCCTATAATTACCGATCTATTGTGTTACTATTCCAATCTCTATATCAACATCACGAGCGAAAGGCACACGCCTATACTCCGTACAATAAGTACCTAATATTTTATGTAACCAAAAAAACGCGTTGCAAGCTTTAGAGCGCTTCTTTATGGTGATACTGATCCCTTATTTTAGTTGAAAATACTTGAATTAAATAAGTTGTTTATTCCTTTTAGACAAGAATTATTGCTTTTAAACAAAACCTACCTCTTCATGTCTGGTCCATTTGCTTTTCCAAACACATTATAGTAAAAGAAAAAACCACAATCAATTGGGCATAAAGTAGGAAAGAAGCTGCTCCCCATGTCAAACTACTTTTGTGGAAAACAAAATTATATTTAAGAAAAAAGGGCCATATTCATATATATGGGGTTTTCACTTATGTATACATGATGAGTTTATATGGATAGACAATTAAGATTAGAAGATTGGAGAAAATTTTAGAAAAAATATATATATCTTTCATAATTTTAATCGTTTAAATATACACTTAACTTATGTAGGTGAATGAAATACATACGGAAATTCGATACCTATTTATAACCACTTTTGATTAAATTAGTTAATTAATCAATTATTGATCATTTATTCAAGGCTATGTTGTACGGATACGGACACGATACGATACGATACGGATACAACGATATATATATTTTTTTAAATTTTTTACATGTAAAATGTCGGATATGGTGTTCAATACAAATGTCCGACACGACATGATAAAATGATATTTTTAAAATGTGTGCATATTAGAGCTTTGAGGAAACTAAACCCTTTCTTTTCCCCTTTTTATGCCCGAAGTTCATAAAGAAAATAAGGCATGAATTCGAAATGCATGCACTCTCTCGCAAGAATATTTCCTCATTAGGTTAATTTTCTTCTTAATTGATTCTAGGAAGAATTGCATCTATATTGATGCATGATGACATATCAATATGCAGCATATATAAATAATGTTTTTCATCAAACTTTTATCAAGTACTAATGATAGTAAGGATATATTCCTCTTGGGTTTTTTGAGAAGGTATAATTCTTTCCTTTGGTTAGTGTGAATCTCTTTAGCAAAAAAAAGGTTAATTAAAACTTAAAAGTTCTATGGTTAACATTTTAGGTGCTTTCGGCTTAAGGGCACTTTCATTACAAGATGCCCACCTAATATTCTTTAACCCCTTAGGTAATTAAATAATGTTGGAAGCTATCTTTTACTTTGATTGTCCTCAATCTATCGGATTTGAGTTATAAAAATGATAAATTTAATAAAATCGATTAATAGGAAAGAAAAAACTTGTTTACTTTGATTGTCTATAAGCTGATTATTTAGCGACGACTTTTGGAAGTTGCAATATATTTCATATTTTGATTATTTTCAAACTTATTTAAAAGACCTTGCTTTATTATATAGGCCCTAACCCTTTCAAAGTAAATAATTTTTTATGACTTATTAAATAGTCTATCTGACTTTTTCTACAGAAGTAAATGACTTCTATATGTGTACAACTAAATCATTGCATGTTGTGATGCAAATACATGCACATACAAAACGAATAATTTTAATTTATACTTCATTAGGTAATGACAACTACGTAAGTTTTTGATGCCCTTTATAAAATTGTTTTATTTACATGTGATTTTGGTCTGCTCAAATCGATATAATGTAAAATACTTTATCTCAATACCTCCAATCACATAGTTGTGTGAACTTTGATATTGTCTTTTTTGAGATCAAGGGAGAATTTGCGATAGATGTGATTGTGGGATTATTGTCAACTAGAGAAAAAAGGAAAATGAGGGTCTATTGTCTCTAAGCTTGAGATAGTATAGACGATATATAAACGAACGAGACGAAAATGACAGTAGAAGGCAACAACATTTGGGTAATTGGCAAACCTTCTCAAGTCTGAGGATTGATGTATTGTAGGTCATATTGTAATGAATATTAGAGAAGTTCTTTCATTTTTAATGTTAGGGTTTCATTTAATAAAGAGGTGGGACACTTAATTGAGAAAATCTATTAATTTCTAAGAGGGAGGTTTTGATTTTCTTAAATTTGTTTTAACATGGCAGTGACTGACTTAATTAATAATTAAAGCTTGTTATTTTGATTGAAAAATGAATACACATTATTTGCCTTGTATATAGATTTACAAACATATTAATTTATCTTTAAAAAATAGAGTACCTTAGCATTTAATACTATACAGTTGAGCTACCATCTCCTACTTGTTTCCGTGCACGTAGCTACTATTTTTGATTTTTTTATAATTTTGGTACCTTTTTTTAGTATATTGTATTTTTTATGTATTTTTTTTTTATATATTGCAACTTTGGGGTTTTTTGATTTTGAAAAAAGTGGAATCACGGTATAAATAGTGATTTCGCTTTTATTAAAAGCGGAATCACTGTAGCAAATAGTGAAAAATTTATCAAAAAAATTCATGATTACAATGTACGATTTTCACTATTTGCTACAGTAATTCGCTTTTGGTAAAAACGGAATTACTATTTGCACAGTAATTTCACTTTTCTCAAAATCAAAAAATTTCAAAGTTATAATACACAAAAAAAAGTACACCAAAAATACAATATACCAAAAAAATATCAAAATTAGAAATTCACCACTATTTTTTGCTCGAGAAACACATGAAATTACTGAGGAAAAAGCCATTGAATTTAACCCGGCAAGCAGCCGAATAATCTGGCAAAAAGTGGCTTTGAAGTTGATAAACTAATAAAAACAATTGGTCTTGATAATCACTAGAGAAAAACAGTACAGAGATCACAAGAAGACAAAACCGCATACATGAACATGAAAATTAATTTTAAACAAAGAAAAAGACCAAATAATTCTTCATTGGAATCAGAAAAGAATGATTTAGTTACGAACACTTTTTTTGTTAAATCGACAAAAACTGAAATGGACAATTATGAATCGTACTATAAGAGACACATATACATTCATTGAATTGGGGTTGTAAGATTCATTGAATTGGATTTTTATTAATATTTGAATTAAAATAATAATGATAATAAGTTTCAATCTATATGGTATGAGTAACAAGTTTGTCCGTAAATTATTAGGTCATGAGTTTAAATTTTATTAAAATGTATGTGTCTATCTTAAAGATATGTTTTAATTTTTCTCTTGAACATGTACATGTTATATTACATTATAAATCTCCACAATAAATTATACACACTTTATGGGATGAAATAACTACTTTGTACTTAGAATCAAACTTCGAAGCGACTATAAATACAATGTTGATTCATTAATATTATATGATATTATCATTTATTCGATACGATAAAGATTTAATTTCAAACGAAGAATCAACATTATATGATATTATCATTTATTCGATACGATAAAGATTTAATTTCAGACGAATTTTAACCATCGTGAGATGCCAGTTTCATAAAAATCCACTTTGTCTTTCAAATAGAACATCACAATAACACCAATACTCGAGTAAATTACACCTTATCCCCCAAACGGGACTACACATTATTATCAACAAACATATCATCTTAACCTAGCTATACCAAAGAAAAATTTTAAAAAATAAAAAAATAATAATTATATCAGGGTTTAGGGAATTGAAAGAAGTATGAAGTAGTAAAGGGGGAGAAAGGGATAGGTTGCGAAGAGGATTCTGTACCAGCAGTTGTTGTAACAAAATTAGTCTGCTGCTGTAATCCCCCGGAGGAGGAGCTCTCTCCGGTGAGATTATGTCCGGTTCTATCCGGTTGTGGACCTTGGTCATATAAAATGCCTGTAAATATATGCCCTCCAATACTTACTGAAGTCTGGTATGCATATTGGTCCACCTCATTGTCTGCTGAGCTCACTCGAACGCATCGGAATACCGCCGGAAAACTCGCCTCTCTCGGTAAGTTTCGCCCTTCTTCGAACCCTAGAATTCCACCATAATATTGCAAAGAAATGTAATTAATCAAGAAAGAGAGAGTTGGCATATGCCTACATTGTTAAACTAATTAAGCAACCGTTTACTTTGTTGGTTGAGATGAGATGAAATTGATGAATAATGAGATGAATTGTGGGACGCGAGAGTGGATTAGTCATCCCAGGAGGATTATGGGATGAATAATCAACCTTTTATCCAATATCATCTCGAGCGTGTCATCAATCTCGAACTCGCAAAAATATTGATAAACATGAGTTTAAGTAGGATTATTAATCTAATTGTCCTTCATCCTCCAAAGTAAACACTCCATAAGCGTATAGTCAATTCTGCCTAAAGCTGTTTCGACCAAATATCAGTATAAAGAATTGAAGAGGATGTGGATAATTAAAACCTGAACTAATATAAAATAACAAAGAGGATATGAGTAAGTCTAATACGAACGAAAGAATTAACTTAATTCAGTGGAACCAGTATAAAAAAAAGAAAAACATGTTTTTCCACTCGTGGCAATTGAAAGAAAGGGAGAGGAAACCAGTAATTCTAATCCGAACAGACAAATTAACTTAATTCAATAAAATCAATATAAAAAAGGAAAAAATGTTTTACACCTATGACTATAATTGGTATAAAATTTCAGAAAATTGACCAATTAAACAACAATTTCGGTAATAAAAAAACCTTGGAACTTTCAATTATCTCAGTATTTCTGGCCATTACTAGCCTTCTATGTATGAATCAGTTGTTAGGGTTTGTGGGTTTCTGTCATATACACTTCAACTACACCCAAAAAACACAAAAAAGAAAAAAAGCAAGAATCATACACTCCAAAATTGCACCAAAATAACACAGACCAACTATTACACCTTCCAGTGTGAGTTTGTGCGCGATTTTCATGAATCTTGCTAAGCAGTAAAACCCCTAAAAAGCAGAAAAAACTGAACACCAAACACATGATATATTTATATATATATTAATTACCTAATGTTTGATTTTCCCTGTATCTATTAGGGTTTGCTCGTTGCTGGTGAACATGGGCCGGAATCTGGTGTTGCTGGTGCATGGTATGTCCCCTGGACCTCCTCCTTGAAACCGGAATCCAAGTGCTTTTAACGTGTGTTTGGCACTCAAATCCTCGACTCTTGCAGCAAGTCCTGCACCTCATATGTACACAATCTCTTTTTGCTTGATTTCCACAGTCTTGACATCTTATCATACTAGTTACTATTTGAAGTTTGAACTTTCTCCTCCAATAATTTCCTCTCTTTCTTGCACAAAAATTTGAAAAAAGAGAAAAAAAAGATGGAAAATAAAGAAGAAATGGGATCTTATACTACTTAAGGCATTTTTTTGGGGTGTTTTTTGGTTAATTTTGGTGCATTTTTGGAGATGGGATTTGTTGAAATCTGGGATTCGTTTTTGGTGTTTTGAGGTGTTTGAAGTTTCGTTGTGGTTTCCTGTTTGGGTGAGTGAGTTCATATCATGGCTCACTGCTCAAGTGTACTAACGCTACTTTCTTGGGAGTTTTCAAAGACTTGGCACTGTTTTGGAAGTAGTATGGTTTTACCGGAGGATCTGCTTTGGGGAAATTGGTTTATTACCAAAGGATCTGTTTTGGTACTAAAAACTACAGTTTCAGTGGGATTTACAACGTTTTGTACCCCCAATAAATGCACAAATAATTGATCCCAAATCGCCAATCGGAGAAAAACAAATAATCAAAGCAAATTGCTCATGTAAGTCGGTCTGGTCGGATGAGTTACTATACTTTTTTATGTTAATAAGTGACGAAAGTCCAACTCCTGACATCAAAAAATAAAATGATTAAGTTGAGAGTCTCGTATTTATTTGTACCAAAATTTGAAAAAATTCGCCAAAGAAGCTATAAAACGGAAACAAAATTGAAAAGGAAGAAGAAATACACTAATAACCACTTGTTTTTAATTTCTTTTTAAAAGTGAAGATTTTAAAATATAGTATTTCTTTAGAAAAACAAATAATCAAAGCAAATTGCTCATGTAAGTTGGTCTGGTCGGATGAGTTACTATATTTTTTATTAATAAATAACGAGAGTCCAACTCCTGACATCGTGAAATAGAATGATTAAGTTGAGAGTCTTACATTTATTTGTACCAAAATTTGAAAAAAATTCGACTGATAAACTGTAAACGGAAACAAAATTGAAAAGGAAGAAGAAATACACTAATGACCACTTGTTTTTAGTTTCTTTTTAAAAGTGAAGGTTTTAAAATATAGTATTTCTTGAGCATAGTTATTTCAATAATGTCTTTTTTACCAAGTTTGAAGTAAATTAAGGAGACAAAAGAAAATCCAAATTAGACAAGACACGTGTCATAAAATTGGGGCGGACTCAGGGGGATTGATTGAGCAGGTGGTCGACACGTGGTGCTGGATGATTGGCCGTGCTAAATTACTGTTTGCTTTCACACTTCATGTCGCCAATTATATAAACCTTTTTCTCTTAATTAAGGAAAAATACAACAAAGTTGTTTTGTAGTTGAAGACTTAAAGGGATTTTATTATTTTAAGGGGAAATTACAAAAAAATCCCCAAATGTAGACTCAATTTTTACTTTACTCCCCAGGTCAAAAATTTTTACATTTCACTCCCCAATTGAGTTTCAAATTTTCATTTTACTCCCCAATCTGGGCAGCATATACGCAATGTCAAGATTTAGATACGCAATCTCAAGGTTTTTATACGCAGAGACGGAGCTACAGGGGGGCTAGGG
>JBBMKE010424654.1:0-10704 GCA_037834125.1 Lippia alba | reverse complement strand
GTGGGAGGACATAACTGTCGACGAAGAGGAATCTCCGACGTTGTCGGTTATGCCATGTTTGGCTGAGTTGACGCTCTGTTGTTGCCCTGTCTTGAATGAGCTACCATATTGTCTGCTTAGAAAGGCGTCATCCATAGAAAAGTTGACTCTTCAGCATTCAAATCCTCTCACAAAGCGTTATGAGGACAAGGAGGATCCCTTCAGAAAGTTGATTTCCCACATCCCACAAGTAAAATCAAGTTTCTGAATTTCTGCAGTTTTCATATAGCAATAATTGATTGCCTTTTTTTTTTTCATTTCCGTTCAAATTTTTGTAAAAGTTATGTATAGATAAAGCTTTCTAGAAAGCAAGATATACATGAAATAATTTCTTTCTTTCTAATATTTTTTTGTAGAAGACCCTGTTATAAGACCCTCTGTATATAGGTGCTTCAAAGGCATTAATTTGGTTGTATTTTTCTTTCTATAATCAGGGGACGTGATCTCATTACAAGATCATAGATTTTAATTTTGGTGACAGATACTTTTTTTCGGAGGTCTGAACACCTTTTTAGGCCAGCTAGTGATCGGAAAAATATGATGTGTAAGAGGGGTTCTTATGCCTGCAATTTGTATGTGTTTATTTGTTGGGGGTTGGATGGGCATTTTTGCTTGTTTGCCTTAACTGATCGTTGGATCATGACTTGTTTCTTGAATTTTTGGATTTTCAGTTGTCTATATAGGAGGGGAAACCTTGTTAATAACCCTATGGTCGTCTTGACCGGTTTCATTCAAAAATTAAAAAATAAAATGGCTAGATTTATTTTCACCCTTAAACGTGAATATTTTGACCAATTAAAATAATTAATTAATTTTAATATTTATTCTTGAAATTATACTTGGTGGAATTTCTAAAATTAAAATAAAAATTATAAATTTGATTATGATGTACACTTTATTAGCGAGTGTCCCCATTTAAGAGGTATTAAATTACATGAGTCTACCTCTACAGTTGGAATTATTATCTATTTTTCAAGTTATAGCCCTACAAATATTTATTGTTTTTAATTTTCTATTTATCTTAATTAGGTTTACTTGTTAAATGTTTTGAGATCCTATGTTCTTCTTCTCACATTTGAACTAATTCATTATTATCTTGATTATTTATTTAGTGTTTACTTTTAGACTAATTTATTGGACTATTTTTTCAAAATTGAGTTAAACCTGTAGTCGTATTCATATTTATTCCTAAGTTTTAATTTCATGCAGCTCTTATTTTTCTGAAAAAGAAGTATATGCTAAATCTAATTTCTTTCCGATCAATTTTCTTAATTTGTTTGGAATATAAGAAATTTGGAATTTATTTCTTAATATCCCACGTCCCTCAAGTACAATGCCCATGAGCGTTGTTGTTCCTTGATTGTCTTGTTCTCCAATGTATGGGAAATACAAGTTAAATAGCCAAAATAAACCCTAACTACTCTCTTAAATCTAGGCTAAAATTACTCCACTAATCAAGGAAAAATATCTTTGTGAATATTGACCAATATTTCCAACACTCCCCCTCAAGTTGAATCATCGGATTTCCGATATACAACTTGCTCAAGAATTCGCCGGATATCTTCTCTGTAAGTTCTCCATCTTGTTGTTGATGGTTCTTCAAGTTTTCGGCGACTGCTTTCTTCCCGCCGGTGACCCGGTCCTCACGAATCTTGGTGCGAACGGATCTGTTTTTCTTTCTTTTGTGTGATTTTTTTCACATTTGGGTTTGGTTTGTAGATAGTTTATACTCATATCAAGGAGTTCTTGTTTGTTTTGTAGACAGTTTATACTCATATCAAGGAGTTCTTGTTTGTTTTGTAGACAGTTTATACTCATATCAAGGCGTTTGATTTGTTTTTATTGACAGTTTATGCTCGTATCAGGGAGCCACCTTTTTTTTTGTTGACAATTTATACTCATATCAAGGAGTTTTGATTTGTTTTGTAGATAGTTTATACTCATATCTAAGGAGTTTTTGTTTGATTTGTTTTGTAGATAGTTTATACTCATATCTAAGGAGTTTTTGTTTGTTTGGGGCTGCTGTGCCCTTTTTCTTGGCGGCATCATTTGAACTCTTGCCGTGCCACCTCCCTTTTTTCTTTCTTTTTTTTTCATTTTTTCTTCCTTTAATTTTACAGCAACTATAATCACTTAGAACACTACAATTCTCGGTCAAATGAGGTTTGGGGAAAGCATGAATTAAATGAATTTTATTTAAATAGGATAAGGAGGGGTAAAAGGATAACTTTGACCCTCCTAACCCTTTACCTAGCAAAGCCTTTCCCCTCTTTTCTTCTTCATGCGCCGCAGCAGCCTCGGACTTTTCTTCTTCTCCATCAGGTCTCGCGGCCGTAGTGTACGCCACCGGCTGTCTCTCTCCGCCGGCGATGCTCTGTCGCGCCGTTGGCGTACGCCAACCTTCCGGCCACCCAATAATCTCAAAACAGCCTTCTTTGGTGTGGCCATTCCATCCGCACTTTGAGCATTTGAGAGAACTTTAGTCGCTGTTCCGGTAAGGTGCGACGGGACCTCTTCTGTTCGCTGACTGTCGGAATTTTGAGGGTTCCCCGTGAGGCGGCGGCGTAGAGCCGCTTTTGTTGTTCTGGAATTTTTTTTGTCACAAATCCGGCACCCACGCCGGAGCTACTCGAGTTCTCCGACGTAATTGGTTGTTCGATCCATATGCATCTGACAGTTCTAATTCTCCAGCTTCACTGGTGAAGTGTCACTCCTCTCCAGATCTGGAAGCCACAGAGAGTCGCTCAACAGTGTCACTGCAGATCTGGAGAACTAGTATACCGATGTCGTCGTTGGGATTGCGCCGCCTTGGGCGAAATCATCATAACTGATAATGTCGAATCGGTCTCAGTGGCCGTAAACGGCGGCACATCGGCGGAAACCGCCGTGGGATCAACCATTGATTGTATCCTATGGAGGAATTTCGGGAAATTTGTTGTTTAGGGGTTAAAGATGAGATTTTTAGGGTTGAGTTTTTGAAGCGAATTGGAAGACTTATTTGGTTCTATGTTGATGTTGAATTTGGTGTTGGATTGATTGTTTCAGTGTTCGAAGGTATGGGAAAGTGATGAGCATGGTTCAGATCTGTAGATCGTCACCCGCTCTGATACCATGTTAGAAATTAAAGGCTACATTGTATTGATTGTCTTGTATTACAATGTATCGAGAACACAACTTAAATAGCAAGAAATAACCCTAACTACTCTCCTAAATCTAGGCTAACAATAAGCCACAAATCAAGGAAATATATTATGGAAAATATTTTCTGAATATTGATCAATCTTTCCAACAGATGTTACCTATTTTGCCGAGACCTTTTTACTTCTTTGGATCTCCTCGAGGAGGGATCCATTTTGATTTTCTCTGATACTTCTGAACACTTGTACCAGGACTTCTGTGAAAAGCTTGAGGTATCCTTTTGCTGAAGGATCCATCATTATTAGATTTAGGCCTTCTGTCAACCCATACATGATTATTTCGACGATCACAAGCAGGGGTCTCAAAATTTTGAAAATGTCTTCTATTTTTGAAGAGGTTGGTTGTTCCCAGATTTCCTTAACATGCTTTGAAACGCTGATTTTCACGAAGCAGATATCCATTTTCAATTTCTAAAGCATCTTTTTCAAATCTCAAGTTATCAAAGATCCCATTGTATCGTTGTTGAAGATCAAACATTTCCTTAAGAAGACCAAGGATTTTTCCTTCCAAAATTTTGTTTCTTTTTACATATTCTTCAAAAAATTTCTTATAATCATCAAAATGATTTTCAGAGATAGATTCATTATTGAATTCAAAAGGATCAATGAAAGAGTTGGTACCAGTACTTTCCTGACTTTCAGCCATGAAGCCGATGTAGTCTTCTTCATTGTCAAAGGCTTCAGATTCTGAGTCACTCCAGGTGACCTTGAAGGAAGTATGCTTCCTATCTCTCTTGACATTGTTTTTGAGCTTTGGACACTCTGGTCTCTTGTGTCCAGGTTCCTTATAATGATGGCAAATAACATTGTTATCAGAAGTACTGATGTCAAATTTCTTACCTGATTCGTTCCTACGAAATCTGTTCCTGATGTTGTGAGATGTTTTAGCCTTCTTGTAATCATTGCTACTTCTTCGTCAATCTTTCTTTCACTTTCTTCATCATCATCACTTTCATTGTTGTGGTCTGCATTGAAAGCAATGTCCTTCTTTTCAACCGAACCTTCCTTTGGCAAGAGAGCAAGTTGTTGAGAGGTAAGTGATCCAAACCGAACCTTCCTTTGGCAAGAGAGCAAGTTGTTGAGAGGTAAGTGATCCAATAAGCTCAGCAACCGTCAGCTTGGTTAGATCTTTGGCTTCCTGAATAGCTGTAACTTTTGGCATCCATTCTTTTGGTAGAGATCTCAGTATCTTTCGCACTTGATCTTGCTCAGATATGATTCTAAGGGCAAACATTTGATTGACAATTTCCATAAAATTTGCATACATTTGGCTTATTGTTTCACCTTCACTCATACAAAACATTTCAAACTTGTGGGTGAGCAGAGCAATCCTTTCCTCCTTCACATGAGATGAACCTTCATGTGTTACTTGAAGCATATCCCACATGCTTTTGGCAGTGGCACAGATACTTACACGATTGTATTCACTTTTGCATAGTGAACACAAAAGAATGTTTTTGGCCTTGGCACTCATGGATGTGAGCTTTTATCTTCAGCTTTGAATTCATTTCTTTCCTAGTGAACTTCAGTACCACTGACTGTCTTTATTGGGACTTTTGGACCTTCCGTTACAATTTCCCAAAGACCATAATCAATTGAAATAAAATACTCTTCAATTCTATTCTTCCAAGTGGCATAGTTAGTGCCATCAAATAGTGGAGGACGAGTGTGTGATGCACCATCAGCATAAATATCACTTTGCGTAGCCATATCGGATCGATTTTTTGGTTGTTAAACCAAATATGAGTACCACGCTCTGGTACCACTTGTTAAACAAGAGGGGGTGAATTGAAAATTTCCGCACAAACAACCCCAGATAAAAGATCCACCAAACTCAGATAATGAAACAACAGAACTAGAACCAAGCTAAGATAGATACCAGTCAAGAACAGATCAAATAAGACAAATAAGAACTCAAGAGATTTATAGTGGTTGACTCACCACAACTGCGAAAAGCATAAGTTGGATAAGTTATTCCACTACCCAAGTTTGTTATTCTTAAGATTTTAAAGAGGAGTTTATAAAGATGAGTGAGTACAAGATACAAACAACTGGAAGCAATTGTGAAGCCAAACAACACATATGGCTGTGGAACCAAATGTTCCAGGACCCAAGCTATCTGACAAGCTTAAGAACATTATGAGAATTCTATGGTCTCCATGTGTATGGCAGCTAATGAATGATCTTGAATAATCCTTGAAGTTGTATCAGCAATCCTTTAAAAGAAGAAACTCCAAAAGAACCGTTAGGCTCATATTTTGAATTTGAAGTCTTCACGTTTCCCCAGACTTTCCTACCAACAGGTACAAAGAGCTGTTAGAGCTCTTGTTAAGATTTGAATTTCAAAGTGGGAAAGACCCGTTGAGTTTCTTTGTTCGTTGAGTGGGCTTTGTGCCATCGTCATTTGCTGACATCATTTGTGAATTTTGAGCAGCTTAGGAAGCGTTGACTTGGATTCAAATTTTGAATTTGAAATGCTTTGTACCAGTGGTCTTTTTGGTACCAGATGAACCTTTTTCTTTTGACACATATTTTTCTTGATCCTTGGGTACTCTTTGGACTTCTTGCTCTTGACAATTTTGGCAGCTTCTTTCATTTTTCTTTTGAGGACATGACTCTGACTTTTGTTGACTCCTCCTTAATGGACTGATTGTGAAGTTGGTTGTTTTTTTATACCAAACAGATTGTTCCTTTTGATCATCTTTTCCTTGATTATCACGGAGTCTGATCGTCTCAATCTCATTAACAAGATGCAATGCTCCGAGACAGATTGATTGAACATTGCACCATCATCAACGGCATTCAGGAGATTTTGTTTCCCATTTTGGTGGTTTCCTTTTCGTTCGTTCGGAGGGGTACGGGAACAAGGTGGAACACACCTTAACTCGTTTAACCTTAAACTCTAGTTATGGGGACTCTGTGTACCCCGATTCGGTTTTGATTTGTACTATGGATCATTTAAGCATTGTCTAGCTTTCCTTCGTCTCCCCTTAAAAAAAAAAAAAAAAAAAATTGACTTTGCATCTGCGTATACCCCCACAAACAGAACATTAACGCAAATAAATTTAAAGAGTGTCGAAGTAATCAAGCATACAACAATTATATGAAAAAAAAAAAAACTTAGTCCTTTCACATTTTTACTGGGCAGCCAAGAAATAAATTGAAAAAAAGAAACAATCTTCTTACACAAGTTTAAACAGACAAGAACACCACGGACATCGAGCACTGAATCCTAAAACGACATTATCTTTGCACAAATAGAAACGAAATCGAAGCAAATACAATCAAAATCCAGAAAGAAACGATTTTTACATAATTAATTATGATGCGGGCTTCAACTAAAATGCACAAAAGATTGTTTGAGCGATCAGGTTCAGAGAACATACCAAAAAAATGCAAGCCCGAGAAAGGTTGTTAAAGTTTGAAGAAGACGTGGACTATGAGAGGGTAATGAGGAGAAGGGAATATTAGAGAAAGAAGATAACAAATTTGAGTTATGTAGCTTGAGAGCATTAATGGCGCTAAATCATTTGGGGGGAAGATGACTGACATTTGGTGTGATTTCTTTTGCAGAATATGTACATGTAATAATTTGTAATTCTCTTTCATTTATTTATTTATTTTTACTTTAGATTAATTGACAACATAGCTTATCTCACATTACATAACACTAATAACTCGCATACTGAATAAGGTACAAATAAAAAATTATTATTATATAAGTATAATAAAATCAATTTTTTTAAAATATAAATTCTATATTGTTTTTAATATAATTATTAATTATGATAAATAAATGAATATGTAGTGTAAGATAATGGCACATTAATAATTATAAAAGAAATACTATATTAATAATTATAAAAATTTAAAATATACATAGAAAATAAAAAAAAATTTGTGATGAAAGAGAAAAGAGAAGTTAAGAAGAGGAATAATAACAAAAAAGAACATTAACGAGACATGCAAGAGATAAATGAGACAATTTGAGACACTCAATTTCTTTTCCCATTTTCTTTTCTCTATTGGCGTTTTTAATCTCTATTCTTGTTTTTCCTTTTTCTCTATATTATCTGGAAAAATCCGTCATTGATTCCAATCAAAAGAAATTTCACTCTAGCTTCACACTTGGGGCCGGGTAGACCAATTCAACAAGATTCTAAGATGCTTTACATCTCTCACTCGTATCAAACTCTATTTTCTTTAAATTTTATTATTTTTTCCTTCTCTCCTTAAAAAAAAACACCGTAATGGGCTTATCATTCTCTCCTTCTCTCTTTGCTTCATCTTTTACAACCACCAAGAAAAAAAGATAAGAAATCACCCTTCAATTTAACCTCGAAATTCTTGCACTGCGCAGCGTGGGGATTGTTAATAGGCGGGGATGACTCGAAGAAAACTCAATGAAAAGCCTCCAGGTTGTGGTGCTCATACGGCCAAAATATGATGGGTTTGTAAAAAGATGGAGCAACTTCCCTCCAAGTTATCTAAGAAACTGAAGAAAATCTTCAGCGGTCTACTCAAAATATAGCTACTCAAAATATGGATCCAACACCTAATACTGACATTAATAATGGTAAATATTTCACATTTTGCACTTTTGGCCAACTCCAAAGAGCAACAAGGAATTTTGCAACAGATGATGTAATCGGGCAAGGACGATTCGAAAATTGTATATGTGGGTGACAAGGAATCAACTAAACCGATTGCTGTGAAAGATATGAGATCCAAACACGAATTCCTGGCAGAAATTAGGGCATTGTGTTTCATAATACACCCAAACATCATCCGCTTACTTCGCTTACTTGGCTATTGCTCAGAGGGAGATCGCTGCCTGCTTGTGTACCACTACGCAACGAGGGGATCATTATATTACTACATGCACGAGCACAACCCCACAAAAGGTCCTCTGGATTGGATCACAAAGATAGCTCTTGGAATAGCTAGGGCACTTGAATTCCTTCACGAGCGATGCGACCGCGGAGTCATCTTCAGAGATGTCAAGTCTCGCAACGTACTATTGGAGGAAGACTTCAACCCAAAACTTGCAGATTTTGGTTTGTGCACAACTGATGAATTACCACCACAGTACAAAGGAGGGTTTGCTCCCGAAGGTGCGGCCACCAACAAGGCAGATGTATACGCATTCGGAGTCATTATGCTGGAATTGGTCACGGGGCGGAAAGCATTGGATCAAAATGTATTACTTGTTGATTGGGTACAAAACAAATTGAGGGATAGGGATGGTTCTGGTTTTAATTTCATATCAGATGAGAGGCTGAACGGTGTATATCCTCGAGAAGCATTTGCTCGGTTTGTGAGGATGGCCTTGCGTTATACGAAAATGAACCTGGAGATAGGCCCCAAATGTACATGGTTGTCTTGTTCATTGAGAACTTGGGTAATAGAATTGAAAATGCCCCTGCTACAAATATGGAATTGCCTATAACATGGGTTCAAGGAAGAAACTGGGAAAAAAAAGACTGGGGTGCTCATAGGCGTCAGGTTCAGTATGATTTATGTTATTTTGGGGGAAGAAAAGACTGATTTATGTTATTTTGGGGGAAGAAAAGTCAGGCTTCAGTATGATTTATGTTATTTTGGGGGAAGAAAAGACTGGTTTATGTTATTTTGGGGGAAGAAAAAACTGGGCTGCTCATAGGCGTCATATTTCAGTATGATTGATGTTATTTTGATGTTATTTTGGTAGACTAACGATTGCAAGATTGTCTTTTTAGATATTTTAGTATGAT
Source organism: Lippia alba (assembly GCA_037834125.1). NCBI lineage: Eukaryota > Viridiplantae > Streptophyta > Magnoliopsida > Lamiales > Verbenaceae > Lippia > Lippia alba. The sequence continues at coordinate 1,715 of JBBMKE010424654.1, read as the reverse complement.
TGATGTTATTTTGATGTTATTTTGGTAGACTAACGATTGCAAGATTGTCTTTTTAGCTTCAAAGCATACAGTAGGGGTTTTATGTGTCAAGCGCTTCAAAGCATACAATTCTGTAATCCGTACCAAGCTTGGTTTTTGGTTTGAAAGCATCGCTTCAATTGCCACTGTAATATGACTCAAATAACGTGGCACCTTTTCTTAGGTTGAATCTTTTTTTGAAAAAAAAAAAGGATAGACATTCTTTTCTTTCTTTTTTTTTTTATAATTTTTGTTGGTCTTCTCTTTTGAGATTCCAAATATATTGATAGTCTTCTCCTTTTGAGATTCCGCATACGTTGAAGATCGCTTGAGCTTCAAGAACTTTGAAGATCCAATGAGTACTTAGAGTTCTTGAAGATCGAGAACTTTGAAGATCGAGTGAGTATTCGAGTTCTTGAAGATCGATCTCCAACTCACTCGATCATCAAAACTCTCGAGATGTATAAAAAAAAATGCATATCGATTTAGACTCGTAAAAATAATTATATTTAATATTTATTTTATTAAAGAAAGGATTATATAATGATAAGTTTAAAAATAGGGGTTATTTTACTTATAAAAAAACTTATTTGTCCTTATTAATAAAATGTCCTGAGTTAAAATCAGACAAAAATAATTAATAAGTAAATAAAAAATAAAATATTTCTAGAGTCCAAGAAACCAAACTTGCTTAATATAACACTCTATATCTGCACACTCAGTGCAAATAATAAAATTGTTATTATTTAACTATATATTAAATTAAAACTTTTATATTAATATTTATTTTGCAAATATTTTTGATATAATTATAAACTTAAAAGATAATATAAAATAAAAATTAAAACATATGAGAAAAGAAAAGAAATAGAAAAAGAAGTTAGTTCAATTGAGAGTAATCCAATAGGTTTTGGTTAGTAAATATAAAAATTGGGCAAATTGCCCAAAAAATAAAAAATGACTTGTTTATATTAGTTGTTTGTGTTTTGCTGACAACCTAATTTTATAGCTCTTATTTACAATGTTAGGTCCTTTTGCACTTTCCCACTTAGCCTTTAAATTTGCGCTATTTTTTCCCTAACCTTTGAATTTTTTTGCACGTTACTCCTTTTGCATGATTTTGGCAGAATATTCTTGAAATATTCCGTTCGAACAAAAGCAACATCAACTTTGACCGTCGATTTCTCCTTATTACGATGATCCAAGAGTCAAGACCACTGGCATGTTGTTCCTCTCTTCAATACGAACAAAACTCATACCCCATTTGATCTTATTAATTGTCGGAAATCGTCAGAATTTGCCTACAAGCTCTGTCTTCCATGCGACATTTTTGACCGATAACTCCTCATTTGTTGGTTGTCAAATTTTAATTTTAAGACCATTATTGTGTTCCTTGCGTCGAAAATTTTGATTTAATGCATAATATTAATATATTTGACATTTAATTTGAATAAATTTGCTCTTTGAAATCACACATAAGTTTTGTCAAAAAAGTTGACCAAAATATTTTCCACGTCCAAAAAGAAAAAGTGACACATTTTAGGGAAAAAAAATCGATAGGGGAATTCTTTTGTTACGGGTAATTAAAGAAAAATCTCCAATTTGGCATCACATTTTTACTTAACTCCCCAATTGAGCATCATATTTTTACTTTACTCCCCAAGTATAATTTTCCCAAAATGTAGTATAAATATGGC
>JBBMKE010424625.1:0-10705 GCA_037834125.1 Lippia alba | reverse complement strand
GAGTCTGTGGTTTCTTGTGTGTTGAGCTTTCTTAATGATCAGTGTTTTCTTGATTCCATAAATTATACTCATATTGTACTCATTCCAAAGTGTAAGAAACCGGAGCTCATTACTCAATTCCGCCCAATTAGTCTTTGTAACGTTATTTATAAGATTGCTTCAAAGACTATCGCTAACAGACTCAAACCCCACATGCGCAAACTAATCTCCCACTCCCAATTGGCCTTTGTTCCGGGTAGATTAATTTCGGATAATGTCCTTGTTGCGTTTGAAATTAAATCACCTTATTAAGAAGAAAGTTAGGGGTAAAGAGGGGTTCATGGCTTTGAAACTTGATATGAGTAAAGCATATGATAGAGTTGAGTGGCCCTTTTTGGAAAGCGTTTTGGTTCGGTTGGGTTTCCCTCCTCTCTTTATTCAATTGATTATGAAATGTGTTTCCTCGGTCTCTTATTCGTTTGTGCTCAATGGGTGTCAATTTGGGCATGTTATTTCTGAGAGGGGTATTCGGCAGGGAGATCCCCTCTCTCCTCATCTCTTTTTTCTTTGTGCAGAGATTTTTAGTTGCTTGATTCAGGAGGAAGAAAGACAAGGCTCATTGTTAGGGGTGGCTGTATGCCGAGGAGCTCCGCGGATCTCCCATTTGCTCTTTGCTGACGAGACCTTAGTCTGCTGTCAGGCTTCTCCTGAAGTCGTTTCATGTATCAACAAAGTCTTTCTTGTTATGCTCAGATCTCGGGTCAAGTGGTTAACAAGGATAAGTCTTCAGTGGTGTTCAGCGGTAACATTGATGCCACTACTCGAGATGTTCTTGCTAGAGATTTGGGTATAAAAAGTGTGTCTCAGCATGATCTGTACCTTGGCCTCCCCTCTGTGGTGGGTAGATCTAAGAGTGCTGTTTTTGCAAATTTGCGGGGATAAAATTTGGAGCAAGATTCAGGGCTTTGCTGAGAAGCTTTTGTCTTTCGCGGGGAACGAGGTGCTTATTAAGTCTGTCCTTCTTGCTATCCCCTCTTATGCTATGGGATGTTTTCGGCTACCGGATACTTTTCTGAGGAGTTTGGAGTCTTTGATTACCAATTTTTTCTGGAACAATAGAGATCAAAACAAGATTCATTGGATGGCTTGGGAAAAATTAGGCAAGAGCAAGCGTGAGGGAGGTCTTCGTCTTCGTAATCTTAAGTGTTTCAACCGTGCTATGTTGGCAAAGCAGGTTGGGAGAATTATTAAACAACCTGAGAGCCTCTTGTCCCGTGTTCTTAAAGCCCGTTACATCCCCCATTCGGATTTCTTTGGGGCCTCTCTTGGTCGCTGTCCTTCTTTCACTTGGAGAAGTATCCTCGGCTCTTGGGATTTGATTATTGCGGGCTCCCGTTGGAGAATCGGAAATGGAAACCTTATCGAGATTTCTATAGATAGGTGGATTCCGAATCGTTGCAACTTCAGACCTATCATTATTGAACCGTTGCCCTCTCACATATCCAAAGTTTGTCATCTCATTCAGCCCGAGAATAATGAGTGGAATCTTCAACTCTTGTATCGTCATTTCACTCCTCCATACGCTGACGCTATTGCTTCTATTTCTCTTTGCTCCTCTCCGTGGCCCGATATACTTGTGTGGAATGCCTCCAAGAATGATTTTTTCTCCATTAAATCTGCCTATTTTCTAGACTTGGATTTTTTCATGAGGGGTAGAGCTTCGGGATCGAGTAGTTGTGTTGATCACCCATGGGAGTTGGTGTGGAATGTTAATATCGTCCCTAAGGTTCGCATGTTTGCTTGGCGGGTCTGCAATAATGCCATTCCGATTGCTTCCATTATTCGGTCTCGTCGTTTTTCTTCCAATTTAGCTTGCCCTTAGTTTTGCTCTCTGGATGAAACGGTTGAACACACTTTTCTCTCATGTCCTTTCGCTCGTCAGGTTTGGGCGTGCTCCTCTATTCGTTGGCTTTCTATCTCTAAGTGGACGGAAGATCCTTGCTCTTGGATCCTTTATGTGATCCGTGATACTAATGAGGCGGATGCTAGGAAGTTTCTTATGACGATTTGGGGAATCTGGTGGTCTCGTAATCAGAATTTAATGGCAGCTTCGAAGTTGTCCCTGTTGGATGTTGTCATGTTTGTGGAGTCTTTTATCCAGGCTTTTTGTAATGCTCAAGTTCCATCTCCGGTTGGACCTCGGGCTGTTCTTTCCACCCAATGGATGTCTCCCCCTCCTGGTTTTATTAAAATTAACGTGGATGGAGCCTGTTTTCCAAATAGAAATGAGGGTGGGTTCGGAGTTGTTGGCTGTGACTCGCTTAGTTGTTGTGTCGGGTGGAATTGTGGTATTAAATCTAGGCATTTTTCTTTTGATTTTGTGGAGGCTTGGGCTGCTGTTGAGGGGTTGCATCTCGCGCTAATTCATGGCTGGGAAAGGATTATATTGGAAGGGGATTGCTTGAACTTGATTTCCAGCTTCAGAAGTTCTGTTGTTGATGATTCTCCGGTTGGTAATTTTGTGTATGATGTTAGACAGCTTTGCTCTTCTCTTGTTTGTTGCTCCTTTAGTTATGTTCGTAGGAAGAGCAATTGTGTCGCTCACTCCCTCGTTAGACGTGCGGCCTTTGTTAGTGTTGGTTTTGGGATGTTGCCGCCTGCTGTTTGTTGTTTATTACAGTCGGAAGTTGTTGCTTCTTAGTCTGTTGCGGCTTTTTTTGCCTAAAAAAAAAAGATTTCTATCTATCTCCCTCCAAAAAAAAAAAATAAATAATAACAATAATAATAAGGGTTAATTACATCTAGACCCTATATAAGTATAAGAAATTACAATTGGTGACCCTCTTAGTCAAAATATTACACATACACTTATTGAGGAGTTTTAAAATTACACTTAACCCAAAATATTGAAATTTTTCCGTCCAATAATTAATAGAATATGTAAAAAATTTACAAATTACCAGTTATGCCCCCGATTATCGTGTTAATTTTTTTTAAATAATAAAAAAGTGAATTGACGATAATACCCCATTTATACTTAAGAAGACAAAGTTTTCTTTTGTAATTCAATACACATCTCGTATTTTCTCTCTAATCATGAAGAAACTGATACAAAACTCTTCATCTTCTACACAATACGGTTATTAAATCACAAAACAAAACTTGTCTTTTTAAGTATAAACAGGGGTACAATCTCCAATTCACTATTTTTAATTATTTTAAAAGTTTTTTAATAAGATAAGTGGGGGACATAAAGGGTAATTTGTAAATTTTTTACATATTTTATTAATTATTTGACAAAAAAAAATTCCAACATTGCGGGTTAATTGAAATTTTAAAACTCCTCAATTGGTGTATGTGTAATATTTTAACTAAGAAGATCATCAGTTGTAATTTTCTCTACTTGCATGGGGTGTGGATGTAATTAACCCTAATAATAATAATAGTAATCACTTACCTTCATTTATAATTTACCCTAATTTCCCAAAAAAGCCCATCAAAAACAAGGAAATATCATTTCCACCACTTCCCACTTAACTGCACATGGTTTTATACTCTCTTCCTCTTTGCCAGTCTTTGCCTCCTCAGCTCATTGGCTTACTTTCTTCAACCTTTGAACCACGCTAAAGAAACAATCTTTTTTCAAATCTGAGTTCATTTTCTCAATCTTTAATCAGTTTTTCGTTGTTTTTTTTATCTGGGCCTTTAGTTTTTCCTGACTCAGATCAAATTCTTCTCTTTTTCTCACTCATAGTGCACCAAGACTCCACCTTTTTGCAATTTCCATTGCTGTTGAAACTATTCATGCAGGTACAAACCTCATCTGATTATTGGTTTTCATTGATTTTTTGTTTTTGTGAAAATGGTGTCACTTTAGTTGCTTAATCGTAGTGAAATTGTGTTTGAGATTGTGTATTAGGTTAATTTCTTGGGTTCTGTTTGTTTTCTGCTTCAGTTTTCAGAAAAGAAAAGGGAAATCTTTCTTGCAGGTTCTTATTTTTATGTTACATGAACTAGATTTGATTTCTTGGGTTTAGTTTAGACCATATTCTTCAGCTATATATGAAGTTTTAATCTCATTGGATGTATGATGAATCTCAGCATATGTGTTGGCTTTCATTTTGGTTGTTTATGTTACTGGATGAGAATGAAAAAGCTTGAGATTTATTTAGTCTTTTACTTTCTCTGCAAATAAATGATGAAATTTATAGGTTGGATTTCTGTAGTACTCTTTTTTGTTATTGTCGATTTGATTTGATTTCTGAAAACCATTAAAGGGTGGTATTTGAATGTTGTTATAATCATGTCTGTGTTGCAGAATTACTATTTTTCATTAAAGTTCTTGCTGATTTGAAAAATGGGTAGAGGAAGACGAAGAGCAAAGAAACAATCTGCTATTGCTGATACCGGAAGTGGTGAGGATGAGAAGCTACCGGTAAAGAGACGAGGGAGGCCACAAAAACCGATGAAAGATGAAATTGACGAGGAAGATGAAGTTGAGAAGATAGAAGAAGAGGATGATGATGGTTTGGAATTGAGTAAAGCTACCAAAACTCAAACTGGCTCAGAAAATGGCAGAAAGAGGAAGAGGCCTTCACAGATGAAAGAAAATTCTGATCCAGTTGCAGAAGAAAACGGCGTGGGAACGAAAAACAATGCTGCTGTGTTGATTAAACCTGTTGGCTATAGACAGATTGGAAGCAGAAGGAAAAATAAGCCTAGAAGGGCTGCTGAAGTTGGAGTCGAATGCAAGTGATTTTGTTTATCGTTTATCGGCTTATGTGTGATATTTCTTTTCCGTTTGAGTTCATAATTTTGTTAATGCACTTGAGAAATTCGTGGAATTCGATGCCCTTTTTGTTAGTAGAGAAGATTGCAACATGTTTCTTGTGTTTGTTTCTGCTTTTCGATGTTTGATGACGTCCTAATTATTTGTTATATGATACGAAGTATCACACAGTGAGATCGCGACTACTTCCTTCCTCCCTTTCCTCGGATCAAGAAAGAAAAAGGAAAATGAAGATGGAGAGACGGTAAAGGAGCTCATGTGAAGTCAGTCTTCATATGGGATTGAGGTAAAAATCCATTCTTTTCGACTTTCTTGGATTTGGATATCATTTGACATTCTTTTGAGCCTTCGAGGAGCCAGGACCCCTGTGTCGGATCGCTTTCTCCGGTCAAAATTAAACACGGGTAAGTTTGAAAAGTCAGGGGCTCACTAACAATCAAATAAATGAGGGTGAATTTGCAGTCAGAGGATCAAAAATATAACCCGAGTCCCCGACTTATATGTGGATCCGTCACGCCGGTTATGACATGTGGATGGTCTTGTCTTCAAGTTTATGCACAAGGTTTTGTTTTGTGATATTCTTGATCAGGTTAAAGTTTTCTCTAGACATGGAAGTGTTTAGGCACATAGAATTAGATACTTAAGTATTTGACATCAATATATGTCCCAATTTGAAGTGTTTTGGAGATGGTTTGAACTTGCTTTAGGAATGTGACTTGACATATTACTTCTTCTAGTCTGAATTCTATCCACAAAAGGAACAAGGGACATTTGCAAGTGTTGTTCAAATTCAGAATTTAAGGTTTTCTTCTATATGTATGGGAAAGTGTTGTTTTAAACAGAATCGGTGTTGGTTCCTCAACTAAGATTCGAATTCCTAACCTATTTGTTCACGGGTGCAGGCAATTTAGTAACATTAACAACTTTAGGGCTAGAAAGCCATCATTGGATCCAAAAGTGAAAAGATATGAGTTTCAAGGCCGGGCCCATTCTTAACACTCTTAACAACTTTATTCTAAAAGGCAAAAGCCCAACTTGTTTCTTTGCTTTGCTTTCTGTCTCAGCAACACTTACAAATTAACTAAATTTAGTTTGAAATCCTTTATTAGAAAAAAAACAAGAAATTTTAGTAGAAAAGATCTATATCATCTCATCTTGTTACAATGTTTCTTGTACTAAGAAGTTTTTTTTTTTAATTAAGTACCATTTCCCAAGGTTTTGCTCTACTTCCCACTCCAAATGAGTTAATCGAAGTTGGTTTTTCAAATAGTGTTAGAATATTTTAAAACATAAAAGAAGTACTGATCGTGTTGGAATATAATCGAGCTACAAGGTCGGCTTTGTTTTGATCGTGGCTTTCTTTTTTCTTATTCTTTTATTTTTAATTGACAAAGACTGAGAAGAAGTAATCAATAAGTTAAACCCTAAAAATGTTGGGAAGGACCAAAAGGAAGTGGACCCTGGCTCAATTTTGTTTGCATTTTAAGCTTATAAATGGTCTCTGACAAAGCTTTTTCATATACAGCCAGAAGCATAATGAATGGGGCATGGACCTATATATCAAGGCTTATCATGCTCTGTATCTTACAGGTTTTGTTACATACTGCCTTTCTATCAATCACCGTTGTTTGTCGTTAGTACTCGAACTCGACCAAAATCTATAAAAATATATATATGGGGACGGGAATGAGATTTAACTTCATAAGAAATATATACTTGTTCTACATTACATTATTGGTACCAATAAAATATAAAATTTCCTCTTTTAATAATTGTTGCGTAATCAAAAATTTGTGTATTGAAATTTCTTATCAAGCCAGAATAGTGAAGTCGAAACCCTGAGATAAATGATTGGTTGGGAAAATACTTCCAACTTTTATCCCCAATTATACACAAAAGAGAGGCTTGTTCTACCCGCACGAATGGTTCAGCTAGTTTTTAGGGAAATAATTAAGTGTAATGTCTTAGGCTCGAATCCTGACTCCAACGGTGTGAGGGTTTTATTCGCGCACCAAACACGAAACCTCTTTTTTGAGGAATATATTAAGATTTATTATGATTTATTCCTTTACAATCTTATCGAATCAAGATGTGAGAACTTATTAAAACTTATCATGATTTGGGGAGATGACTCTTTATAAATACCATACATAAAACCTCTTCTTTAAATAATATATTAAAATTTACCATAATTTATTCAACTAATAATTTCATCGGATCAGAATCTAGAAGCATTTAGGAAGAGCGATTTCACCTTCTAGTTCAAAAGGGATTGTTCTCACCACCACTAGGTGGGAGTAAAGTTTTACTTGTAAGATCCCATGTGAGATGTTCTTTAGAAGATCTTTAAAAAGATCGGGTTTCTTTTCTGACAACATGCTGAAAATCATGCTACACATGTTGGGATATATTGCAAGAGTTTTATTTATTTATCTGGTATTTCACGTATGTTTAACCTTTGATGTGAAGTCTTCTAGAAATAAATCATTGCGGAAAAAGAAATATTATCGTTCAAACTTTATTTATTTATTTTTTTTATAATTTTGATAAATTTTCGTTCATCATTCAATATTTGTGTTGATAATATACCGTTATCCAAATTTTGTGATTTTATTTAAAAACAAACTGACATGTAAATTTTATAAGTATAATAATGTGCCATATTTTTTAATTAAAATCATTGGAAAAAATTTTAGATATCAGCATATCATAAATATAAATATCGAATTACGATATGTAAATTTTTTTTGTCAAAATAGTAAATTACAAAACGAAACGAAAAGGCAAAATTCTTTTCCTTAAATCATTCTACCATAAATTAATAAAATAACAGATCAATTCTTGTTATAATAGTGTCAAAGGATCGATTTAGTCCAAATTATATCTAATTATAATAATGCAGTAATTTGAGAAAAAGAAAAAAACGATTATCGTTTTAAAAGGGTAATATATATGGATTTTTATTCTGAGTATATATTATAATAGTGCAGTAATATAGAACAAAAGAGAAATCATGTTAGTATTAAAAGTTGATATATGGAATTTTAATATTTTTGTAACTTTTTCTTTTCTTGAGATACATCCAAGTAAGGTTGTTTTACTATGTATTTATGTTAATTGTTATGTTATCATAATTTCAATATTTGACGGTTGTAGCAAATTATGTATCATGCAAAAAATTATGTCATTGATATAATATATGGATAGAAAAGATCCACGACTGGGTCTAAGAGGGTAAATGGTTATTTTACTACTAAATTCATATCAAATGATTGAATGCCCTGTCAAATGGTATAATTTAATTGTTCGATATTATGTTAGTTTAACTAGAGATTTCGCCTTCAACTTTTTAAGAAAGCAGTTATCGTTGATAAAAAGAAGTTTACATCTCAAATGATTTGTCTCAACTCGATCCATAAAAATAGGCTATAGAACCAAAACAATAAAACTAGGGTGTTGAATGCATGAGGTCCATTTTGTTTATTTTTTAAATTGTATGATTGGTCGAATTTAGAGCTTATATTTTATATGTCCTATGTTTGTACTTTCATTTAAAATTGAAAAAAGAAATTTAACGGTTCCTATGTATTATAGGTTGGGACATTTAATATTAATGAATGAATTACTGTATATCATCCCAAAGTCATAAATATTAGTAAATTAAGTTTTTGACCTGCATTAACTTAATAACTATGTATATATATAGCATGCATATTTTATAAATAAATGATAATACTGTAAACAATTTCAAACAAACAAAGGGTTATCATAATGTATAAATAAAGTCGACGTTAATTAGGTATGAAGAATCAAAAAATAATATCTTCTGTTTTCTCACAAGATTATGGACGTCATCTGAGCCGTACGTATATAGTTAATTAAAAGGGAGAATTAGAGACACCCAATGGTCAATGCATATTAATCTCGTTAATTTTGAAACGATGCGATTATTTCTAATTTTTTTAATTTTTACGCTTGCAACTTTAATGGTACGTATTTCCCAATAAAGTTAAAGAATATACAATTTAAATTATATTCTTCATCAATTTATTTATTTAATTACTAATGATTCTTATCTCTATTTTTTTTTCATTTTATGTAGTCATAGATAATTCACATCACACTCAACCAGATCCTAATATCATTTTATCGTACTTATTATTAAATTATAATAAAAAATGGGGCGAAGGATTATTTGAGGTTTAAGGTAATTACACTTTGCTAATAAGCTTTTTCGCTGCTGAGATACTCACGATTTTTCACACTTAACTAATCTGTATACCTCATTACAATAAATAAACAACATTTCAGCCCCAAAAGATACACAAAGCATTGAATTGTTTCTACCTCTAACACTACAGACATTATCATCATGGTATCAAATTGCCATAAACAACTTTAAACAAAAAGTATTTTCATGATGATCTATAACTCCAAAAATATCATGCAAATCCTCAATTTCAATCCCAGGGTTAACATTTCCCATATTAATCAAAGCATTTACGTTCACAATATTCACAAAAGATCGATTAGAATTTGGGGGAACATATACATCAAACACAGAATTATTACTATTCCTCTCAAACATTCTTAGAACATATATCATTGACATTATGCATATTCATTATTCCCTCAGAACCAAATATAAACACAATTATCTTAAAATCATCATTCAAATCAAACAACTTCCAGCACGAAAATATATTATGCTATACTTTTATTTGTACAGAAAGAGAAAAGGTATTAATTTGAAAAAAAAAAAGGCTAAACACTAAAAAGAAGAGTACAAGGGTTTGCTTGTAATCTTGGAGCTTAATCAAATTTATTTGCAAAACTCTTAGCTCACAATTTGCGGATAGGAATAGACCTGCCGAACTTGTATAAATTGTTTGTACATTTCTTTTTCAGTATTTATTTAATTTTTTTTGTTTCGTGGATATTGGTACTTTGCTTTATCAAATATTAAAAATTATTCAAAGTACCAATCCGCCTTTCAGGGTGTCAATAATTATTCTAAAATTCAAGAACATTGATGTAATTTGTCTTAAAAATAATAACACTCTTTCTCTTTTTTTTTCCTCTGAGAATAAATGAAAACCCTTTCCATATTTTGTTTTAATCTCATATAATAATTAATATATACCAATATAATATACGGCAAATTAATAAATGGTCTCTAGTAAGGTTTATAACATTTTCAAAACCCCCTATTTTGAAAAATATATATTTTAGATCACCAATGTACATCCTACTTTTCCTAAACCCCCTAATCACATAAAAAGTTCGTTATGCCCCTACCTTTTTCCTACTGTCACTCCAATTTTGCTTCTTCCAAACCTGTACTTCACCTACTTCAACCTGCCATCACCAGAGTCTTCTTCTTCACTTTTCTTTGTGCATTATTCAGAATTTTGAACATTACAACATAATTGTCAGTATGTTTCCAGCAAGTTCGTCGAAGCAAGTTGAGTCTCCCCTGTTTTGCCACTGTGGTGTTCCTGCCCGGGTTTACACTTCGAAGACAGCCGAAAATCCTCATCGGCTGTTTGGTAAATGTCGGATGCAAAATTGTACAATGTGGAAGTGGCTGGATCCAGATACCACAGCTGGCCGGGAGCCCTCGATCTCTCTAAAACTATGCTCATCTGTAACAAACTATCACTAGTGAGACCTTGGTACTTTCTAAATTATGTCTCTTGTAACAAATTAATCTCCTTTTCATCATGTTTCTTTGTAACGAACTGCCCTAAGCGGCCTCCTGCCTTGGCGGGACTTACAAGTTAGTCGAAACACAACTCAAAGAGATTGCAAGTTACTCAAAACATAATCTAAAGAGATCAAGGTACCATAGTAATAGATCATTCCATCAAAAACATAACTCAGAGAGATTAAGGGACCGTAGCAAAGGATCATTCCATAGAATTATCTTTTTCTGAT
>JBBMKE010424619.1:0-10705 GCA_037834125.1 Lippia alba | reverse complement strand
GCGATGCGCACAAATTCGCTAGTGCGGAGAACTGAGTGCGAGTGCGTGAAGTATAACAGAAGGATTATGTGATCTAGATTTTTTTCAGGTCACCCGATGACCTGACCCACTCGAATAACCCGACCCGACCTGTTTTTTTCATTTTTTATTTTTGACTTTTCTTCTCATTTCTTTTGAGATTCTTTTGCTGAATTTCAAATTTTGAAGTACAGATTACATGAGTACTTTCAAACTTCAAATTGCAATAGAACATCAAAAACCTAAATCAAGTAGAACAAACTAACTAACAAACAAAACAAGTAGAACATCAAGTATGTTCTTTCACAGTCCTAAGTTCCTAACAAAATAACGATTGTTAGCAGAGTCCCCTTCTTTGTCATTAACATCAATATCGAAATGCTCTGGATCCATCTGAAATAAATTAAAATTTAGTGAGATTCATAAACTGAAATTTAATGCGGTTCATAAAATGAAATAAAATGAGATTAAGGAAAAGGAGAGTGAGTGATAATTAAGGAGGAAAAGAGAGACAGAAACATAAAACTGCATTCATACAACTAAAATCATTATTAACATTCATGATAATACGAATGTATATCAGGATTCCATTCCACCTTAGAAATCGAGAAAGGAATTGATGTTGAGTAAGATAAGTTTCAGCCCAGTAACTTTACAGCTTGTACATTTGTAGTTTCAACAAGACTCACATTTTCATCATCATCTTCATTGTAGTCGTAAACTCCTACATCATAGAGAAACCGTTTGTTGGCATCCAAAAGCACTAACAACAATAGCATCCTCGTGAGTACAATGATCACCCATTCATCACACAAGAATAAATGCACTTGCAGCAGTCATGTTAGGTTGCTGATTAAACATTAACAGAAAAGGGAATTTGTAATTGACTATTAATTTAAATCATCTTCGACATATAAGGCCTCAATATGCAATGACATCAGTATCAACTAAACCAACTGAATCTTCTAGCAACCAAAGTAAGGAACATGAAATAACATTTGTGTAGCTGAAGAACGTTCAACAATAAAATTAACTCTTTGTTACAATCCAAAAGATGCTTCTTTGCATTACATATTATATATTGGTTGAAACTACCAGAATAGGCTTGCTGAATTGCTTGAAATCTTTTCTTTGATTCCTCCACATACTTTGAGTTCCCAGAAGCAGAGCAACGATCAGGATGCCATTTCTATATTGAACAAACAGAACCCACTATTTTGATAACATAAAAAATAAGAATTGAAGTACACACTGAAATCTGAATAGAGAGAGAAGGGATGGATCTTACCTAGCCGGCGGCAACGGAGGATTACAGGGAAAACTTCAAGCAACGGTGAGGACCGAAGATCTGCGCATGGAAGAGTAAAAATCTTACAATTAAACACAACCTTCAAAGCTAGAGAAAAGTTTACACTTCATTAGTCAAGTTCTTACTCGATTCAAAATAATCAATAGAAATAAGCGAGAAAAAAAAAAAGAAATAAAAATTGAAAGTCAGAAAATCGAAAATAAAAAACGAACAAGAAAAACGATGGGTCTTACCTTGTAGGGATAGAGGATGACGGCAAAAGCTTCAAGCAACGGTGACGACTACAGATCTGTACAAGAAATGGTTGAAAATCGCATTTTGAGTCGGGAGGAAATCAAAATCGAAATCAACGAAAATAAGCGAGAAAATTAAAAAAAAAAAGAAGAAGAAGAAGAAGAAGAAGAAGAGAGGAGGTAGAATAACATACCTGGTGGGCGGCTTGCCGGCGGCGGCGAGACAAAGAGACGGGGAGACATAGGATGACCGACGACGATGAGGGAAGGGTTTTTCTTTTGGGGCTTGAGATGCGGCTGCGCAGAGTGGGCAAACAAAGGGTTGAAAATGTATTAGGGTAGGATTTTTTTTAATTTACATGATAATTTTTAGGTCGACCCTGGGTTAACCCGAAACCCACCCGAATCCTCTCTTTCTCCATCGGGTCTGTTTCGGGTCCGACCCGAAAACCGCCAACCCTAACTTGATATATAGGCGGGTGGATCGGGTTGGGTTGTCGGGTCGGATCGACTATTGACACCCTTGTGGGCAATTAGTATTAGAAAATGAAATTGAATGTTCTAAACTTACAAGACCAGTTATATGAGAAATCAAAGACGGAGCTAGAATTCTATCCGGGAGAAGGGAAAAAATTATAAAACACCATAAAGAATTGAGGGGTGGGCGCCCCCATTTCATAATTTACAACTAATCAAGCCAATAAGTCATGATAGAACTTGAAAAATGATCTTGTAACACGTCATACTATTCAAGAGATGACATGAAGATAAAGATTAAAGAGATAAGGCTACGAAGCTTCACATGCTTCACTTTAGTAAAACATGGGCACATAGGCTACCACGTGATAGTGGGCCCATTTACCATATCCGGGCCCATCAACCTTAGCCCAAGTCATAGGTGCTTGTCACCAGGGCCCAATTCTTTGGTCAATGCCAAAATAGTGTCCACAAAATACGTCACAAATTAGGCCCATGTCAAGTCCCCATTAATTAGGGCCAGCAATGATATGTGGCCCAATTGTCAGGGTAGATTGGGTTATGGCCCATAATATCGACGCACGTGAGGGGGACGCGTGTTAAATGCAATAAATTGATAGTTCCTTGTCAATTCGTGGGCTTGTAGCCCATTATATGAGTGTTGGTGGTCAATATCTAATCTATATATATATAATTTAGAACCCTTGAGGCTATCCACGTGTACTATGACGTGGATAGTCTAAAAAATTTTAAATATTCGTAATGAAATTTTATATTTGATATTATCTTTGAAAATCTCTCATTTTCTTATTTTGATTTTATTATGTATGCAAAAACTTTCAATAATTTTTCAAACTCCCACAAAATTCGGATAATTTGTTGCAAGTTGCAACACAAATATTTGATTTTAAAATTAAAGTACAAAAGAAAATAATATTGAGAATGAAATTATTATATTTTAACTAAAATTTAAAATTAAAGAATTGTGTACTTATCCAAATATTTACTCTAAAAATCCGTTGTAATCAAAACTTTTGTTATGATTATATCTATTTTAATTGCAAGTAAATCTAATCAAATTTAAAATTCAAATTCAAAATCTATTGAAATCTAAATCTCCATTTGATTATCCCTTGGAAAAAGGAAATTAGTTCCAATTTTCTTATTTAAAAGTTATACATTCTATTTAGTCTCGCTTAAATTTTCTCTTCATACATGTATTAGTTCAAGTTAATTCTTAGATTAGTATATATGCATGTAACAAAAACCAAGAACTCTGCATATATATTATTTAGAGGTGATATAGAAAACAAATAGGCCGACTACTTAACAAGATTGAGGCATGATATTGAAGACAGAAGAATAAGCGTCCGGAAGGAGCCGCCTTCTTATGCAGAAGAAGACTTGAAACAGTAATTGTTGTTTTTTTTTCTATCTTTTTATATTTTCCATTTATTAACTTTGTAGATCTTACTATATGCATTTTATTTTTGTATATCTATGTTGTTTGAGTTTTTCATTTTGAATTTTATTAATAAGTTGTAAAATGCTTCATAGTTTGATACACTTTTTTAATTTGATTTTACATTGTATATTTTTATACAAATTTTAAAATTTTCTAATTTACCTTATTGAAAGTTAGTACTTTTAAATGGTAGAATAGTGACTTTTTTGGTAATAGCTTGAGTCTAATTATATTGAATAAAATATATTTTTATTATTTTATAGTTTAGTATATCTAAATTATTTTTTTTATTATATTATATATAATTGTATCCCGTGCCTTGGCACGGATTTAAAACTAGTTTAGATATAATTCCATAATCTATACTATTATATTAGTGAGAGCCCCTTAGAATAACCGTTTTGGTCTATTGGACTCTAAAATTATTTTCTTTTTTTATTTTTGTATTCCTCTCTCCACGTGTATTTCGGCATTTATCTCTTAATTAAATTTTTTTTCCCTCAACTTACTTTTAATTTTTTCTATTTTATTTTTATTCTTTTCCATTCTTTTCAATTTCTATTTTGTATTATATTTTTATTTTTTAATCATATTAAAATTAATTATAAAATAAATATTAACATAAAAAATTTAATTTAATATATATTTAAATAAGTACAATCTTATTATTTGCTCACGAATCGAATGTGCCAGAATTACTAGTTACGTATAATATTATACTTCATATTTGTAGAAACAATTTTTTTTAATAACTAATGGTTTTTATTTAATAACTAACGGTTGCGTAACAAAATACTTACTTAAAATTTATATTTAATGTTTGAAATTCAAATGTGAATACTATATATTAAAAGAAATATTTTCATTTAATATTTAAGAGTTGCATAAAATAATAATTCTTTAATATTAGATATATTCTACAAATTCAAATATAAATACTTTATATTAAGATAAAAATTCTTCATTTTACATTTAACTGTTGCATAATGCAATACTTATATTTAGATATAATTCTACAAATTTAAATATAAATACTTAATATTTAACATCTTATTATTTTTCTCTTTTCTTTTTATTTATTTACTTTTTTTTTATCATTTAATATCTTACTAATTTCTCTTTTATCTCTCTGTTTGGGTAAAGAAATTTCTATTTTCTCTCACTTCATTTCAATTCTTTCTTTTATATACTTTTTACTTTTTTTCTCATATTTATTTATTTATTTATTTATCATAATTCAGTTATTATAATAAATATAATTATAAAATATATTTTAAATTTTGTTCATTTATGATTGACATATTAAATATTGTGCTATTACTTATTATTTTCCCATAATATTCATTTTTTATATTTTCAAGAATCAACTTATCATATTTTTTGAATTTTAGAAAACAATAGAGTTACGAGTTTTAAACAAGTTGATTTGAACCCAATGTATTTGATGTTGGTAGATTTACACCACTGAAATTAATAATCAAAGAAAATACAATTAACGATAAGAATGATTATACGATCAAAGAAATCATAAGCAATAACAATCATAAAAAATGTTCAAGATAAGTGTGTGAGAAGGGCCGATGAATTCTTGTATTACTTGATGAAGAGAAATATCCTCGATTTAACCAAAAAAAAAAAAAAATCCTTGAGAGTACAAAGTATGAGAATTGGAGAGTTATTGCATAGAGAGAAAAAGAAAAGAACATAGTTGATCATGACCTCCTTAGTTATGCAACAACCTGCTTTTATCCTCCTTCTAGAGTCCCACCCTTTGCTAACTCTTCTCTCCTTCTTTTTGAACGTGGGAGAAACCCTAATTCACCGTCTTGGTTGCTGGGAGGCTCCTCATACTTAGGACTTAGGAGGGGCTGTTAGGACTCCCCTTCTTGGGTCCTCCTTTTGGACTTTAAGGTATTAGCCTGCTTTTCGGGCTGCTGGATTAGAGACTCCTGAATTTTTGCGTCAAACTGTTATATTAACTCTATTGGGCTTTTCGTCTGGACCAGAAGGTAATATTTCTTTTAGCATCATCATTGATCCCAAGTAATTTTTGTGTTGGATTATCAAGCTCTCTTTTGTTAAATTGTATGATGTAAAAATACTTTAACCACCTTATAATACAGTGTTTTATCAGATTCTCATGTGTTTTATCATATTCTCATGTCGAATTTCTTTATTATGACATTTCCTTTTATAAATAAAGTTATATCAATGTAACCGTGCATTTATATTATGAGTTATCGTACATCCGTATATCAATATATCCATACATATCATGATTTATCGCACATCTGTATATCTGTATCATAGTTATTGTATGTCCGGATATTTATATTTTATATCATGTTTTATCGTATTTCCGTATCATGATTTATCCTGCCTTTATCGTTATTTGCATCGCATGTTATGCCTTGTTACCTTGTAACCAAATGGAAAATGCATGCGAATAAATTGGAGTGCTATCTACACCACCAAATAAAGGTTCTTTTTGTAGTTAGAGGTGCATGAACCCTATAAATTCGAGTAGAATAAGGACATGAACTAAAGTATACATGAGTTGACTCAAGAGTATTAGTCACCATAATAGATGATGATGCTCAACAATGGCATGCATGACACTTGTCACATCCCATGAATCTGATTTTGTCAACAGATATACCTCCCCATTGCGATCTATAATATAGAAACAATTTCATACATCGAAAGTAGTATTTAAGGTATTATTGTAAAATTATAGCGAACCTGTGAATATATCAATTTTTTTTAACGCACATGCTCAAATAAAATTCAAACCCAGATCATAGATATGAGAAATAAACATATTAACCACTTAAATTCACCCGGATTTTTGGTAATATATCATGCCCCAAAAAAATGCATCATACTTGTCGCCTATGATGCACGGATGTAAACAAAATAACACAAACACAACACAAGTGCAACACATACTATCTTGAACTTTTTAAATAAAAAATACCCAACATACGTTTGAGCTTATGCCACATTTTTGCATCCATTCTACCCTTTACCCATATTAAGGTAACCGTTTTCTCAATTTCGAGGTACATGAACCCTAAAAATGATTGGAGAAGAAGATAACCAACCACATGGATAACCACAACAGTAGCATATACAGGTGTTGACCAGGAATTAAATAAATTATTGATCCAACAATGGCATGCACGACACTTGGCACATGACAATCAAAACCTACCTCATTTGATTGCATCTCACTCCTATTTATAAACCCTTGAAAACCCTTCTTCCTCTCAATCAAGAATTCAACCAAAATGGCTTCATGGTCTGCAGAAAATGCCACAAAAGCCTATCTCCAAGCCCTGAAAATGGTAACAAGATTTTGTATATGTGCATTACAATCATCACATAATTCTAGTGTTCTTTATTTCTCATGAAATGCAATCTTTGGTTCTTGAAACAGGGGAAGAAGGGGAAGCAGCCGAGTTCGGTTGAGTTCTTAGCAGCACTCGCAGCAGGGAACAATTCCCAGCTCATGGTCATGGCCTGGGGAAGTGGCGGCTTGGCCACAGCTGCCGCCCTCATCTGCCCCTCCGGCCAGACGGGTGGCCATGTGGTGTGCGTCTGCAGCCACCCGAATGAGGCGGCTGCTGCAAGGGAATCCGTCAGCCAGAAGGGCGATTCGGTCGAATTTGTCGTAGGGGATGCTCAGGAATTGTTGTCTGGTGACTATTTGAATGCTGATTTTGTTTTGGTTGATTGCAAAAACGGTGGTGGTAGAGAAAGGGCGGTTTTCCTGGTGGGCCGGGCCCATGGAGGAGGAGATGTTATGGTGGTGGGGTACAATGTGGGCCGTGGTGGGGTGCGGTGGTGGTGGAGTAGTAGTTCGGGGATGAGATTTTTACCAATTGGACGAGGATTGGCGGTGGTTGGGGTACAGGGGAATGATTATGCGGAGGAGACGAAGACGAAGAAGAGAGGATGGGTGTTTGAAGTTGATGAGTTTACAGGGGTAGAACATTTTTACAAGATTACTTCCCCTAAAGTAAGGTAGACAAGAATTGTTGTGTACTAAGGTAACAGAGAATTGGCGCCTGGCCTTAGTTTGAAACAGAAGGTTAGATGCAAGTAGTAATGTACATTTTTTACAAAAATGTTAGTTTGTAAAACTTGATTTATTTGTTTTAGTGTTACATAGCCATCCTACGTGCATCAAAAGCATATGCATGAATGCGATTGGTTCAGCAATGTAATATGGTGTTACTTGAGTTGATTAAATGAAGCATACTTAAATAGGAGATCCAAATTGCTAAAACCTCCTAAATGGAAATACAAATCAACGCGAAACAACACGCAGATTACCAAGACATTCGATCGTACAATTTCAGTTTTCATTAACGTAGAGACATCAACCATATACACATACATATAGAAACACATAACATTATAGTCGTTCAAGACTGCTCGACACTGAAGAACATGCGGAACGATAAAACAGATAAAAGAACTCAAGAGAGCATGTACTAACCAAGAAGCGACGATCTATTTTGTTATCAGGATAGAGAAGAAGGCGTAATCTTTAACCTACTCAATGGGGACAATTTTTCTGGAGGTTCCACCAGAAGGTGTGCCTTCTTGTGCTTCACCATTTCCATAATATTCGAGAGACGGAAAAGGCCATCCACCCCAGCCACTCCATTTCGCAAAATCATCCCATACATTATTGTTAGAACCTGAAAACAATCACAATGACGGTTAGGAATGGATAAATTACAAGAAGACCCCCAGATCCCCTAAGGTTTGCCAACTTCTAATAAAGAAGGGTGTTCTTGTATTTAGTCAGTATCTCAGAGGTCTATTTGGAAATCTTGAAAGAACTTATGAGTGAGTGCACGAGTAGCACGAATATTAGGACTAGAAATAGGGGAAATTAAAGATAGACCCAGATTCTCTAATTAAGGTTTGGCCCTTTTTTCCGAAGCGCAGCGTCTCATTGCAAGTATCGAAACATCATAGGTTTACTTGAAGATTTTGGGAGAACTATGAATGAACTGTAATTTCAATGAATATACCTGCATTCTCGAGCAAATTGAAGCCATTGTTCCATCCAGGCAGAACTTTGTCAGCATTAGTTTTCCAATTTTCTTCGAAGCCAGCAAGCTCATCTAAGAAGATAGCAATTGAACCAAAAAAATGTGTGAGGTCATATAAAATTTATTTAATTTGCTTCTTCCATCGAGGGAAGGAAACAAACCTTCATTTAAATTGTGTAAAGTCTGCAACGAATCAACTCTGCCATCCGAAGACTTCTTGGTGCTAACAGAATGTCCCTTAACAATGAGCAGTAAAAATCACCAAAACGGCACAGTTATAATACACCTAATTCCAAGGGGAGGTAAATGTAAGTGACCCATTACCTTATCATGTATCCCTTTCGAAATCGTATGCAGTGATTCGCCAACCGTCCGGTCATCCTCATTGATCTCCATCAAGAACACCTTCTCCACCAAACAACAAATAAACACAAAAAATAAAATAAAAATCAAGAATTTTAAAAATGTAACATGAATATCATTCCATGCTTCACCCCATGAAATTACTCACCCCATCGTCACCGGTTCTTCTGCCGACAGACGAGGTGTAGTATACCCCTTCCGGCCCACCATAGGCCACTCTCTGGAAGCTGAAACTCTGAATCCCTGGCATCAAATCACAACAATTTTTCCTTCCTTTATCCACTTCAAAGTTCTAATTATGAATAAATTTTTCTGATAAAAACCAAAACACAGTAAAATGCAACACAGAAATGATTAAAGAACAAACCATCACCAAAAAGAATCCTAAGATATCACATTATGGAATAATCCAGGCTAATTACATACCAGTGGAATGATCACTGGAATTCTTAACAGAAAGTTCTTTGCTTGGCATATCATTCTTCCAAGCATCATTGCCACCATCATCATCATCAGCATTCAGCTCTTCGATCGTAATTTGTTTGCGAGAATTCGAGGGATTATCAAAAGGATTTGTAAAAAAGGGGTCATCAAAAGGGCTCTTTCCACCAAACAAGCCACCAAATGGCTGAGTAAAGAATGGGTGCTCAAATGGATCTTTCCCTCCAAAGAAATTTGCCATTCTGTGCAAAATTATTACAGAAAAACCCAATCACTGCACTGGAAAAACAAGAACTAGAAAAAGGGAACTATAATAAACTTTAAATTGAGAGCCCATATCATAATAAATTCTGGAAAAGACTGACATACATACATATTATATGATCATAATATCTAAGAAGACATATGAAGACAAAAGAGAAGAACATATAAACATGCAATCAATTGCGTGAAGAAAGATCATAACATTTGTAAACGTAAAAACCCAGAATTTTTTTCAAACCAAAATTCCTATATTAGTCTCAAATTGTTCAAGAAAAGTGAGAATCAGCTCCGATAAGTACAAATTTTGGGGAGATTGGATTATAAAGAATGAATCTTGAACCAAAATCACATTCATGGAAAGAAAAAGAGAGGGTTAATTACCTCGAGTGAATGAGTGAGATTTTGTTTATAGAGAGAGACTGAGAGAGCTATTTAATGGAGTGAGATTGTACCTCTGCCAAGAACAAGCTAGAAGGAGAAGAAACTTCTGGAAAATGGTGAACAAAATAAAGCTAAATGATATTATGTGAAGTAAATATTTTCCTAATAAATTTCAATGTTATAATTTATAAAGTAATTTTCTACGCTGTCCGAACAATGTAACTTTTTTATCAACGGACAGTTGGTTCAAGTTGACAGGGATTTGAGTTCACTTAAGCAAGGTCTCGAGTTCGAACCTTGTGGATGTAAAAAGCTACGTTGGGAGGGATTCCAACAATAAGCGCTTTCAACTATTCCATGAGATTAGTCCTTCACTCAATTGGACGGGGGAAAACTCTGAGAGATCGGAAAAAAAAACATTAGGGGAAACTCTGAGAGATCGGAAAAAAACATTGTAACTTTTCGATTTTCATCTAGAAAATTATAGGTGCAATACAGTTATTTAGCCATTTTCTAACAATAAATTATATGATTTTACATTCTTCAAGTTAATTACAGCAATTATGTATATGAAACATTAGTAATATGTTTAAGAATTAAATTCTATACACATATATAGTACCCATATATATTGTAAATTAAATATTATCCGCACATACCATTAATCATATGACACTGGTTTAAG
>JBBMKE010424600.1:0-10706 GCA_037834125.1 Lippia alba | reverse complement strand
CCTCATATGAAGCCTCATGTTTAAAACTCATGCAAACCTTGATCAATCTATGCATATAAGCACTTAAATGAAAGAGGAAAGCATGCCATTCAAGAATACATACTCACATATGGAAGAAAGCAAAAGATCAAGTTGGTTGCTCAATGAAGAAGATAGTGAATAGTGCCATTTTTCCTCTTCCCTCTTGGTCACGTTTTTGCTGCTGTTAATTAGAGGGTTTGGGAGATATTTTAGAAATGAAATAATTCAAGGCTGATGGGTTATTATGTAAGGATGAAACGGATTCAAATCTTGCTCCATTTGGGTGAGTAGAGAGGGAGATATGGGTCTTCTATTTGGGTAGGGTCATTTAGGCGGTTGGGATGGTGTGTTTGAGTTTCGGGGTGGTTTCGAGGGTTCAAAGAAGATCCAAAACACATACGGAGCACACATACACGTTCTTAACACATAAAAGTGACACATATTCAAAATTCACAAATTTTCAAATTCAGTAAGCATAGTTTCGGCACGCAATCACGTTGATCATGCGCATATAGGTTCATGTATTGAATTTCAATTTCATTCAAGTAATTTAAAATTTCATAAAGAAAAAAAATAAAATACAGTAAACAAGATAAAATGTAATTAAATATAAATTAAAATACGCATATAGGATCACATAACCTAAACCCGAACGGATAAAAATCCGGGGTGTTACAACCTTCCCCCCTAAAAAGAATCCATCCTCGGATTCTCTACCCGACAAAGCAACCAGTGGGAAACCCTGTCCCACAAGTAAAAGTGAGACCCCGTTCTGAAAAGCAATAATGAGAGAATCCCTGTCTCTCAACAGCAAGGAGAGAACCCCGTCTCTCAACAGGCAAGGAGAGAACCCCATCTCTCAACAAGCAAAGAGAGAATCCTATCTCTCGACAACAAGGAGAGAACCCCGTCTCTCAACAACAAACAAGGACAAGGCAAGAGAATCTCCAATATCCCCAAGCAACTCACCACAAAAGAAACCAAGCAGAAAGAAGCAAAATAACAATCAAATGTATGCATAGGCCATGAATGTTTAATGTTCCGTTCATCGAGGTAATATAATTTTGGAGTCAGTAATCTTCTAGCATGAGTGTGTTGTTTCATCCTTAACGGCTCAATATTCTTTTGCTTTTCATTTCTGAAAAATGTACCCCAATTGGTAAGGGACCCACTCTCGATCAAACCACTCTACTTCGTTATCCTCTTTTCACTTAAAACTCGGCCTGCAAAGTGTCATTGCTACCCCTTCCTCTTCTCTCGTTTCAACTCCATTTTAGTCCTCTCCACTCTCCTCTTCCCACTAATAAACTCAGAATCGACAACATCCGTGCTTCTACTTAATTGAGCACTCACTTTCAAATTTCCACTTTCCACTCTCTCCCCCCTTCCGTTCCTTCTCGAAATTTCGGTGATAGTATTCATCCCACTAGCACCTACTTCTCGGCCTTGAGAGGACTCCTACTAGCATGCATCCCATCAACAAGAGGGATCAAGATTCGAGAATTACCATCCAAGAATTCGCTAAATTGAATCCCTTTCTGTTTACTGAGTCGAATGAGGTATGAGACTATAAAAGGGTCATAAGACAGAAAATCCCAATTTCTGAAAATGGTAATAATGATAGAGGAACTGTAGATGATGAGACTAATTTCTTCTCATGTGGGTAAGAGAGAGATTTTAGCAGAAATATGGAGAGATTTGGTTTTGTGTGTTCGTAACTCCTCTTAGCTCTTGATCAAGATCTTGGCTTCATCTCTTTGATGATTTAATTTCCTCATTCGATGCCCTTCTTTCCAATTCTTAAAATTCTTTCAAGTTTTCTCTCAGTCTTGGAGTTACTTGCCTTTTATCAAATTTTGTCACTTGTTAGTTCTTGCATTTTTGTTGCTCCTACTAGGGAGTCCCATTCAAACACAACTATAAATTCAATTCATTTTCCCAGCCTTACTTCCCCCTTAAAGAAATCTCCTACTACTAAATTGAACTTACTCCCCAACTAAGAATCTTCTACTCCCACAACTTAGCCCCCTTTTTAACCTTAACCTTCATTTTACTTCTCCAGAATTCAGATATTTCCTTTTCTTCTTTTGACTCATAATTTGTAACTCCCAAAATTTCTTCTTGTTTTGATTCAGATAATATTCGGTTGAGGCAACACTTGATGGATAAGATGGGGGGAGCTTTCTATCAAATAAACACTAAGTAATGCATGTTGGACTAAGATGTCAATGCATGTAGCACTTTCTCAATCATTTAAAGAAACAACACATTCGAGCAACTAATTCAAGTAGAGATGCACGCGTGGATAATAAGGAAATTTAAATAATTTAAAACGATGTATGATGCATGTGCCGTGAATGCATTGAACCTGTCACGTAGTTAGATAAGCCTTAGATCAACAATCATCCCTCATGTCTCCAATTATGTGGTGTCTCAAAGTTGTTGATCTCCCTTTTACGCACGGTCTTCTAGATCTTCGACATCATCTTGTATCAGCTTGCATGCTTCCATAACTCGGGATTACATTTCTTCAACCCAAACTCTCTCAGATGCGGTTTTCCTTTGGTGCATTCCTTACACGTTCGAAAGAATAAATAGGACTCATCTTTCAACGGTTTTCGCTTGAGCGTGGAACTCCCTTTCAATGACCCCCTTTTCCCTCTTTTACCATTTCCATTGGTTGCTCAATATCCCTAATCTAATTTCTCATCACGACAATTAAACTTGGTTCTGGAATAATGTCAACTCACCAGAGATAAGACCCTAGTATTATTGTCTCTCCCTAATTTGCATTAACCGAGTTAATTGGCTTCCATCATCTGCTTTGATCTTAACCCTCGGATTTAAGCACATCCAGGGTTCTCTTTTCTTTGCCTCTTTATCTGGTTGATCAACTTGGGTAGTGTAACCATGTATATTGATTCCTACAATCATATTCATCATATCCCTAACTTTGTCCCACCAAAGGTTCACCGCCTCCATAGAACTTGAAAACCTTCCCACGATTCGGCTTCATATCCTGTGCTCCTGTTGCCTTTCGAATTTAAGTGTATAACTCCAGGAAATTCAATTAATCTAGTAAGCTGTAAGTATTGCACCTCCTCTAATATCTTGTTGATTAGCACCGACTTCAAGTAGAGTCTACAACTTCGCAATTTTGAAATATCCATCCAGAATCCCATTGTTTAGTCCATAAGTCGATTGAAGAAAACCCTCAAAATCCCAAATCCTTGTACATGATTCATTGATAAAGTCCTACATCCCTCACACTGCAGAGGACTTGAGATAGCCTGCTGTCGTGATAGAAATTGGCCGTGGTCTGATATCAGCTTCATACTTTTGATTCACAGCTTATTTCGAATATGATGCATGAAGTTAGAACATGCTCATGCCACATAATCAATCAACATAAACCAATTCAATGCAAAATGCAACAATTAAACTAATAAGGCTCAAAACAAATACATTTCAAGGATCAAGAATAATGCAATGCTCACATTGACATATAGCTCCTAAACCATGTTACTTAAACTTGACACAACACGACACTCGAATCCCAGTTTTGCAACCTTGGGCTCTGATACCACTTAAAGATGTAATACCCCAAGCGTACGGTGCCACATCCCCCACACTAAGACCCAGATCCGGTCATGAAATGGAAAGTCCAAGCCCGAGTCTGAATAAAAGCGAACGGAAGACCAACACACGCTACGCTAGGCGGGCTAACCCTTGAACTAAATAAACCAAAACCACCAAAACTCCAATTGAAAGCATAACAAGTGGAAGCAATATCATAATCATGCACGATGAGCTACGAGCTCCAATATCAATTCAATAATTATAATTCACAATTAAACATGGCCTTCGCAGCCTCAAGGTACAATAAATATTCAAATATGCAAAACAATAATGACAACGAAATAATAACATGAGTGTGTGAGAGACAAGACCAACACGCTAGACTCGACAGACTCTAGTTTTCCCGTCTAGCGCTCCAACCTGCAAAAATTGAAAACAAACCGGGTTCAGTCTATAGGAGACTGGTTGGTATAAAAACAGGGCTTAATATAATATATTGCATAATGTAAACACCCACACATGCACGCCGTAATCCCGCTAAAGGTTTTGAAAATATTTCCCAAGTGGGTAAAAATAAAGTAAATCAATAATCAGGATTACGACTATCAATCCATTTCATTCATTCATTAATGTGGACAATACGTGAGCCCCGGGGGTAGGGCTTCAATCCCCATCCATCTCCTTTTGTGTGTGCATTAATCATTCAATCATTCATTAGCGATCATATGACAATCATGCATTCACATTCATTAACAATACCATTATCGTTCATTTGTTATCATTCATTAACATTAACATACGATCATACATTACAATTACTCCTTACTCTGGTGACAGTTCGGGTAGCGAGCCCTTACCGTCCAATCAATATGGCTAGTGGGGTCCATGAAACCCCAACTAGCCCGGCTAGTATTTTTTCGTTGAATCCTCCCCAATGAAGTCCGTTTTGCTGTAACATGCAGTGGAACTAGTATGAGAGGATCACCGTCGGCCCTATACCTCCCCGGATAGCCTCTCACACTAAGCTCCTGGGCCCGTGTATAATCATGCCTCACCAACAATCATTAGGTGGGAATAAATCAAAGAAAAGGGCTTAACTTGAAATCAATGACTCTTTTATAAACGACTCGATATATATACATATTTCTTTGGCTTAAAACTTATACATTGGGATATATCGGGTCGATATAACTAATAGAAGAGAAACCCACCTTTACTCTTACCAAACGCCCAGAGAAGACAAGGAAGTATCCTAAGAACCCGGCAAGCCTCTGCCCTGGAGAAACTGTACAAAGGACATACGTGCAATCGTGAGACTCAAGACTCTTCATGAACCAAATAAGACACATGGCAATGTATGAGAAGGATATGAGATGCATAAAGACCCAATCAGTACCATGGAGATGCAATCATGTACACATTTGATCGTTCATTCGTTCGTTGGATCATTCATATCCATTCCACTACATAACTTTCATGGACCACTTCAATTCAATGCAACATTCATCAGTAGCATGCATTTCACATAAATCAACTTGGATACAAGACATATAAATTACCAAGACAAGAATTAATAAGCATTAAGGACTCACATTCAAAGCATTAGGCCAATCATGTGCATATAAGAGCAACGAGGGTACACGAATGCATATTCCGCACATAACACATCGAGTGCATCCATAAATTTCACAAAATGAACATAAAACATCATATATAATCAATTAATCAAGCATACAATTCATTCAAAGCACATGCGGGGGTCAAAGCAATGAAAGGAGAGCAAAGAGAAAGGTTTGAGTAAAGGTTAGCAAAAGATGACAGTTTTTGGTATTGTGCAGGCTGAGGTAAAATGAGAATAACTCAAGTTGTAGAACTTGTAATTGTGTTTTGTTTATTGGAGGTG
The DNA here is from genome assembly GCA_037834125.1 of Lippia alba. Classification (NCBI taxonomy): domain Eukaryota; kingdom Viridiplantae; phylum Streptophyta; class Magnoliopsida; order Lamiales; family Verbenaceae; genus Lippia; species Lippia alba. The sequence continues at coordinate 5,203 of JBBMKE010424600.1, read as the reverse complement.
AAACTAGACACATAAGGCTTTCTAATAATATGTGGCACGAATCATGGTTCAAAGCGAGGTGAAAATGGCATAGGTGCGAAGTTGGATGAGTGTTGATTTGCCACACCAAAAAGAATCGGTTAGATCTCACAATATAGAAAATATGTTGAGGTGAGATTAATGGGAGATTAAATAATACTTCAAGAGGTTTCTGTGCTTAAAATTTCAGGTCATTTGGAGTTCGGATGAAGATACACGAAGTAAAACAATCTTAGGTAGAAAACATAGCAGAATCCACGACCGTGGGAAAATAAGCCTATAAAGTCCACGGCTGTGGGAAAATGGCAAAAATGAGGCAGTAGCTTCCGGCAAAATCCACGGCTGTGGGAAAAATAAGGGTAAAAATCCAAGGGCGCGGAAACGTCCCTGGTGTGAAAAACAGGGCCAAAACAGGGGTATGCACTCCAATAACCCATCCCACACTTATGCAACACATTAAGGCATGAACTAACATCAAAATACCAACAAATCAAGTTCCATAGATGCAAAGAAACGAGCCACAACAAGAACTAAGGCATGTGATGGCATAGATTATCATATCTCCAATTTTCATTCAAGGTCCATTAATGGCAACTTAGGAATGCTTCAACTATCATGCAATATGGTTCCATACAATCAAGAATGAAGTTCAAATGATCATTTTCCACACATCAAACTCAAAGGAAACCATAGTAATGGGCATGATCACATTCATGGGTTCAAACCCTCATGAAAAGGCACAAATCCAAAACTCATGCAACCCTAGGTTATATCATGCATATAATTGCTTAAATGAAAGAAGAGATCATGCCATGAAAGAATTCATACTCATATATGAAAGAAAGCAAGAGATCAAATGGGTGGATTGAGGTGGAAGATGATTAATCTCCTCCTCCCTTGGGTCACGACTTGCTGCTGCTAAATGGAGGGTTTGGGAGATATTTTTGAGAATGAAATGCATAAGGGCTGATAGGGAAAGAGGGTCTTTGAATCACCCAATTAGGAGTTAAAATGAGAAAGTTATGGGCTTTTTAGTGCAAGGATGTCCATATGGCCGAGATTAGGGTAACAGTCGGGTTCTGGGATGGTTTGGGTTTCTAACGAGTTCCAAATTAAATTTTGGGCACACATACGCATTCATAACACGTAAAATTACCACATACCCGAATTAAACAAATTTCAGAATTAATCTCATATGGTTTCGGCAAGCAATCACAACGATCATGCGCAATCACGGTCAAGTATTAGATTCAAATTCATTCAAGTTAATCAAGATTTCATAAAGAAAATAAAATAAAGCCAAGTAAATAAGGCAATATGCAATTAAATATAAATTTAAAAGGCTCACATAGTGTCACATACCTAAACCCCTCACATAGTGTCACATACCTAAACCCGAACGGATGAAAATCCGGGGTGTTACAGTTATGAAGTAAATTCCATTGGACTCGAATCATCGAAACTAACATAATGGCGGTGTCGGAATTTGAATTCAAATTCCTGAGCTCATATTGGTCCAAGTCCTATTTAAATTCAAACTCCAATGATTAAATTAAATTCAAGCAAGCCACGTTTCACTTTAATCCATTAATCTTCAAGTTGTCATGCAAGAATTCATATTTTATAATTCCATCTTTTAGTCCATTAAGTCACATATTCAATCAAAGTTAGATTTAAACGCATTGAAAGAAATTAAATCACACAAGTGCATAAAAGAAACTCTCATGTTGCGTATACCTGGACGATTTATCAGATGGGGCGTCGCACACTCCAAGTCAATGAGTCCTACAAACAGTGGGAGTGTCAACTCGGCTCGTTTGAGGCTTGCTCGTGTGATCACGCCCTTAAGAAGGGCCACTTTGTTTCATTTGGTGTAAAGTGTATAGTTGATACATGCGTGACACACGGGGGTGCTTACTTATTCTAAGTAGGTATACTGAGGTGCCTCGTATGAGAAGATTCCTAAGTGGGAACAAAAGTTTCTATTTTAGGAAATGGAAACTTCCAGATTAGGAAATATCTCACGAGTCATTGATATGATTAATTGATCCTTAGACTTGAGGTTACATTGATACTTTGTGAGTTAACTCCGTAGTCTTAGGTATAAGCTTTAATGGGTGTCGCCTTAGACAACTGATTAAAGGCTTATGCTGGGGCTGCACAAGTGGCTCACGAAAGTATATGAGAATCAATAATGGACCTATACTTGCATCAGTAAGTTGATCTCTTATTGTATAAGTCTTTCATATGTCATATTAGAGTCCTTGGCCAAGGCAGTAAATCAAGACATCAAGAAAAGAGTTTCTTGGATTGAGATCAGATGGATGTGAAATGTACTTAGCTTTAAGACAGAGATTATTAGGGTTCTAATTATTCCCTTGCCCTATATCTTGTTTGAGAGATAGGATGTAAGAGGATTTTATCTCACATTAATCAATTACTTAAAGATTCTATCGAATCGAGACATTCTTATTCAGCTAGGGGTTGTTTAATATGTGGACTGATTAATTAATTAATTAGGGTTGCTGCTATTGAGTTAAGAACCTAGAGGGTCACACACAACAACTTGGTCACGTAGGTTAAGGCTTAGAATCGATTAAACGAGTTAATCAAGCAAAATGGGACCACACGTGTGAAACACAAGTGTGGCGTGCGTGAGTTACATGTGTCCTATAGGACATGTGTAATAATGCATGTATATATATGTGTATATGTATTAAAATTAGTGTGTTAATTATTTAATGGACTTTGATTTAATTTTAAATTAATATTAAAGTCCTATTTTGGAGAATCAAAGTCTAATTATTAATTATGAATTAATTAATTAGCTATCAAGTTATTTATTATTAATAAATAAAGTGAAATTAAATATCTAAAAGTGTTAGATATTTTCAGCTCTTTAAGTTGATCAAAACTAAGAGTTTTGCTCAAAGTAGGATAACTTTCTTGATAAGCAAGATTGAGCTAAAAGAAGGGCAAAAATCCTATCTCCCGTAGGAGATGGATTTTTGGCCCTTAGGGCTTTAAATAGAGGGGTTTAAACCCCTTTGTTGGCTGATAGATAATTCTCCTTCTCCAAAATATCATACACTAACCCTAGAAAGCCTAAACACCGAATACAGAACTAGCATCCTCCTTGTTCGGATCGTGATCATAGTTGGTGGACTATTTCTCTAGAGAGCTTCAAGTTTGGAGTCTTGAAAGATTTGAAGGAACTGAGATTGGGGATCAAGCCGCGTGAAGGACGTTCTTGGGCGGCTTGAACATTTCAAGAAAGAACCCCAAAATAGTAAGTTCTTGAACCCTACGAATTTAGGGGTAAGGTTTATGAGTTTGATCGTCTTCGTTGGAAAAAATTTAAATTTTCACTGTGTTTACAACTCTGTTTTTCCAACAAGTGGTATCAGAGCTACCTAATAAAACTTATCGCTGGTTCGTCTCTTATTACTGAATTTGGTAGAAATTCTTAGATTTGGATTTAATTGAGTATTCTTGCGTCGTTTGGAAAGCTTGAATTACGAAACTATATTTTTCCTGAAAGTTTTTGAAAACTGTTTTCTTAGATCAGTTTCTATAAAACTGTTATTAGATTTAAACTGTTTAAATCGAATTTTGAATTTTGGATTGAATTGATTTTGAAAAACTATGTTACGAAAATGAATTACGAAACGAACACACGAGGTCGGGACGTGACAATGTGTAGCACGCCCCAACCCCGGGCGCCATCATCGCCCGCCTCGCCTAGGCACGCACAGCGAGATCCACACGCTAACCTCGTGCATCAGCGCGCGAGCCCGCCAAGGTCATCCACCAACATCCGCCTAGGATGCCCCGATCATGCAGCAACGCAGCGCGGCATGCAGCAACTGCCGCGGGCATGGATTCGTGATATCGGGGCATTTCGGGCTAGGGTTTCATAATTTTCGCAATTCGTATTTTCGATCCTTGAAATTCCAATTTGATTTTCAATTAAAATTTTATTTTATTAAAATTAAAATTATTTATGAAATAATTATTAATTTATGATTTTGAGATATTAAATTAGGTTTAATTTTGGGAAATTACGATCTTTTTACAAAAGAATAAAATTATTAATTTTCAAAAATTAATTGGAATTTTATTTGTTTATTATTTTTTGGGTTTTATAGAAGGCTCCTGAACAAAAATTGCATTTAAGTCGTGTTTTGAGTTATTAGGGCTTAATTTGAAAATTTTAATTTATGGGTAAATTTAAATTCTCGCAATTATGCATGCTAGGTGATCATGGGTTTTGGTCCTATGTATGTTTTACATTTATGCACATTGATGGTTTACATTTGGGTATGTGAGCCCTAGTTGCGCGTTTTCAATTGGGGTCGTGCCCTACTTATGTGTGTACTGTTATGTGATTTATTCTTTGGCTTTTCATATTACTGTTTTTAAGACCGGGGTATGCCCTATGTATTTGTCTAAGGTCAATAAGAAGATTGAGCCTTATTACTTTATGTACTATTTCTTTTATTTGAGAGTAGACTTAGGTGGTGAGGTTTTATTTTCATTTTGGAGACAATGCACCCATGGAGTAAGATGGACTACATTCAAGTAACAAGGAGGCCATAAGTGAAGACCCCTCAAAATGTTAGGGAGGGTTTCTATTAATATAATAGATAGGGCACATATTTTGTTACCACTTTCACTTATGTGATATAAATTGTTTATGTGGCATATATGTTAGAACTTGTGATAGTGCAGTGGCTCCCACTTATCAGGCATAAGATAGGATAGACCCATGATCATCTCATGTTAGTATCATGCTAGGACAAGTTATCTGCTACGTGCTAGTGTGAAATGCATTTAAGATGTACTTACATTAATCAAGACTAATAAAATGTAAAATTGATAACATATATGTTGGTGAGGTCGAACCGGACAACTCTCCGGTTAAAATAGAAAATTCTCTTAAAATATTAAGCTATTTCAAAAATAGGTGTTTAATTCGAGATGTAAATTTTGAATTAAATTCCTAACATTGCATCAATAGATTTTAAGTTTAGTAGGGAAAGCAAGTTATTGTCCGCGAGTCGTGGGATAGCTATGTGAAACCTATTTTCGAACAACCAGAGAGTTGTCTGGTTCGACCTCACCAACATATATGTTATCCAATTTTATTAGTCTTGATTAATGCAAGTACAACTTAAATGCATTT
>JBBMKE010424581.1:0-10707 GCA_037834125.1 Lippia alba | reverse complement strand
AAAAATGTCAAGTTGGAAAGTGGGGGACCAGAAAATAATAAGTCGTATAGTTGGATGACCAAAAATGTAATTATCCCGAAAAGATTTCAAGTGGCGTATTTGAAATTCCACCAAATAGATGTACTATTTGGTAGGGTGTAACGTCTGGTGTCACCTTGATATCTTCTCATGTCAGTATGATTTTGAACCAAATGATCTTATCGAGATGAATTATAATTTTAAATATTTAAGTATCAAATTTAAAACACTGTGGAATAAAATGATACAAATTTGAAACTTTAGAAACTAAAATTAATTAAAATTTTGGCGACTTAAAATATTAGTTTTACTACTAAACTATCGGTCCGTCTCTGTATTAATACTTTATTTCTGAATTCAAACATTTCCCAATAACAAATTTTAAGAAGGAAGTAATTCTTACAATATTAAAACCATTTTAGGAAAATTTTCATATTCATCATTGCATTTTTAATACAAATTTAGAATAGTATTCATGTTTTTAATTTACTTTATATTCATCTTTTAACCTTTTTTTACCATAATTTTAGGTCAAAATTAATAAATATACTACCCTTAAAATAAATTTTATCTATTTAAGTTAAAGATAATTAAATCATCTTGTATTTTTCTCAAACTATAAAAATAATTATAAATTATTTAGCTTTTTTTAAACACCCCCACCCCCACCCCAAAAGAATTTGAACCTGCATCATTGCCTTCGAATACTTATCCTTTAACCACTTGAACTATCCCTTATTGGCTATAAATTATTAAATTAATTGTTATTAGCTCCATTGAATTTCAAAAAATTATAAAAATACTAATATATAAATTAAAGTTGTTTGTAATTACTTGACCAGAAAAAAAGAATATTCATAATTATTGAGACATGTATCACCAAATTAAAATAAATTGTTAAAGTCAATACATATTTAATTCATATATGTATATATATTATTAACAGAAAATTTAAAATAAAATAAATTGAGTGTATTTATATAGCACATTGAATTCATAAATGATAAAAGGAAGATCAAATAAATTAATCAACTATTAAAATGAAATCACTAAAATAAATAAAAAGAATTTGATTTTTAAACGTAATATTTGACTATATACTTATTTCAATAAAATAGATTAAAAAAATTCAGCAAGAGACAACCCATGTACATAATCTTCCACCGCAAAACCAACGATCTTTGAACTAAAATTTATGAACTATATTGCTAGAAATATTTAAGAATTTAAACTTCACATATTAAATATGTCTACTTAAAAACTTATAGAAAACGAGTGGTCATGTAACTTATTGAAATAAGTTTGTGATCATTCATTACATTTAAAAATCAATTTGTTTTTTTAATTTTAGTTTATTTTATTTTAATAGTTAATTTATTTCCTTGAATTTATTTTTATAGGTTATGAACTTGACTTGTTTTTGTTATTATGCTCAATTTATTTAATATATTAAATCATTTTTGCTATTTATTTTGAATATCTCCATTAATAATATATATACATGCATGCCAAATATTGACAATTTATTTTAATTTGGTGAATATATATGTCTTGATAATTATGGATAAATTTAATTTATATATTAGTATTTTAATTTTGGAATTTATTAGAGTTAATAACAACTAAACTAAATAGTTTATAATTTCTTATTTCTTTGGTGGTTTGAGAGGAGTTCAAAATGATTGATTATCTTTATATTTAAATAGGTCAAATTTAATTAGTTTGATGGTACATTAGTCTATTTATAAATTTTAGTCAAAAAGTGTGGTAAATAAAATAATTTTATGGATGAATTTAAAGTAAATAAAAAACATAAAACTATTTTAAATTTAGAATTAAAAATATAGGAACGAATATGAGTTTTTATTCCTAACATTTGTTTATTGATACCGTTGTTTTGTATGGATGAGTATAAATCAAATATTCTATGATAATATAATTTCTTATAGGTCATGATATGATAACCACTAACCCTCCTTTCTCAATCATTCGGGATATATATCAATTGTCAGTTGTTTAATTCTTTTATGAATAATGTTTGTTTTGTTTACATGAGACCTTCATTATGCTTAAACTATTGGCATTATCATATTTAAAACCTATAAGATCGGAAAATAAATATTATTTCCCCAACTTATGTCCCACTTGTTTGTTAGATATTCACATCTGCTCGAGGCTCAATCTTGCCTAATATGTGGGATTATTAACACTAGATAATGAACTAAAAAAATTAGAGAATAAATTATAGCAGCATACATATATATATTTCACTTTTTTTTATGCACATACCCCAAGTGATCAGAGGAATTTTTTTTTTTACGCACACCATGATCAGAGGGATTCAAACCCAAGACCTAGTCTTCGAGAATGAACCCTCAAGCCACTTGGCCAACCCCTGTTGGCAATAACAACATATATAACTGGTGGCCAAGTAGCCTAAAGCATTAATAAATGAGCTAAAAAATTATTACTTCCCATGACGTGCTCAGAGACTAGTATTAGTTTATAGGTAAGAAAATATCGACTTATGAACAATTTTATTTTTGGTATTTTACTGTCTACGTTTCTTTTTTTTTTTTTCGGTGAATACTTTTAAAATGTGACATAGACCCACCGAATAAACTGCACATGCAATTGTGCTCACACAAAATTCGTTAAGCATATTTTTATTTTTTTAATATAATAACGATCAAATTGAGAACAATCTGGTTCAACAACTACACTTTGTTGTGGTGATTTGGATCTGTCAATCAAATGCCTCGATATATCACTTTCATCACAAAAGTTACCGACTTCATTCCACCACCTTTTTTTTTTTATAGGTTCAAATACTTCAAATTATTCCTTCAAAAAGTACCCTTAGATTTATAAAAAAGGTAATAAAAGGAAGCAAATATTTATTATTACTAAGAGAACACATTTTTTTTTAACAATCTATTTCATAGGTTAAGTTGGAATGGATCACTTAAAGTACACTCGATAAGACACATACATTTGAATGTTTGACTCCGATGGGTGTTGAGTTCTTAAAAATGATTCATTCAGAAAAAAATTCTTATTTATTTACCTAAAAACATAAAAAACAATTTTTACAAAGTTGATTTGAGTTACTCGATGTTCGATAATGTTCTCAACTTTTTTTTCTCATCTCTTTTACATCATCAAAATTCAAATACTCAGATTTCAAAGATCAAAATAGGGAATTACTTTTAAAATAATAAAATATGTTTGTAAACATCTTGAGACATCACTTTAAAATTTCAATATTAAGTATATATTCTCTGGTTCTTGTGGGACATGCTAATAGTTCTCTTTTATAATCAAATTTCCGATCGATGTCCGTAAATCCAACGAAGTCACCAGATATATGGTGGAGAAATTTTGTGGTGAGGGAGGATTCGATTGGCAACGCCTTAATACCTTTTGCCAAAAAATTGTCAAATTCATAGTACTAACATCATGATAATAGGGCAGATAATATCTTGGGACTTGGGAGTATAATAAATAACTATATACACTATCAACATGATAAAATAAATAAAAATGAATAATTATAAAAAAAAATTATTTAAGGCAAAAATACAGATCAAAATTGTAGTAGTAGTAGTTACAAAAGTTAGTTGGTCAAAAATTTGAAAAAAAACCATGGTTGATTTAATGATATTTAACTTTATGAAGGCTTTAAGAGAAAAAATAATATTTTATCAAGAGGTGAATTCAAATATTTTTGGCCCACTTGAATGGCATTTGAAAAAAAAAAATTTATGCCATGTACATTATGAAATTACTAATTTTTTTCTTTTTATCTCTCAAAATTTTTCTCCACCCAATTGAATGAAGACTAATATCTCGAAATAGCTGAAAGCAATCTTTACGGGAACCTCTCCCAACGTAACGTAGTTTTTTACATCCACAAAGTTCGAGCTTGACACCTTGCTTAAATGAACTCAAGTCCCTATCCACTTGAGTCAACTGTTTGTTGGTATTATAAAATTAGAGTAAATGTTGTAACACGAAAGTAACAAGAAAAACCTCGATAAAAAAAGTACTTAAAAAACCCCTATATTTTTCAAAATATGCACAGAAAACCTTTGTGTATCTCACGCGCGTTGACCGCAAATGAGATTGCGATTTTTTTTCACTTTTTTCAAATGAAATGACTTCATTTTGTGGAATTTCATTATATTATGTGAATTTCATACATCTCAAATCCATGAATTTATACTACATAATACAGAATTTATAATACATACTACGTTATAAGTATTGCATTCTTGAGTTTTTATACTACATTATATGAATTTCATACGTCATACATTTAAATGCCTTTGGAGACAACTTAGTAAAACCTAACAGAATAGAGAACTAACTAAAATTATGAATTTCAACTGGGGAGTCAACATAAATAAATTTAAAACTGGGAAGCTAACTAAAATTGAGTCCACATTTGGGGAGTTTTCCCTCACATTATATATATATATATATATATATAATGTTATAATATTTATGTATATTATATATTTTAAAATATTCTGAGTTGTAGCCTAAGGGTATTATAGGGTTTTCAAGTTTTTTTCATTGATCAAATGAGACTAGGGGACGGTGAGTATATTTTAAAAAATACAGGGTTTCTTAAAATACTTTTTTTTTGTTAGAATTTTTTATGATACTTTCGATAAATACGGCTTTTTTGGTTGTTAACTCTATGAAATTACTAACTATTGGGTCTAAAATTAAAATGAGGATACTTTATGAAACAAAACTACAACTTTCTCATATGAGGACCATTACAATAATATTTATAAGGAAATTTAAATAACATTACACATTTCCAGCAGAACATAGCCCGATTGCAAGTCTGCAAGTATATATGTCATGATCAACCAGAATCTGATCTCTTGCAATACTCTGCCACAAGCTTTGCAAATGAAGATAAACTGTCCTCAAGCAACTTCTTAGGACTGTGATACTCCTTAATCACCCCTGCAATAGCACACACACACACACTCTCAATAACCTTGTAAGCCCAGACCGTCGGTGTACATCGATGTGAGAAAAGTGTCGCATATGGTGCCAAAATTGAACTAGGTGATTTACATACGGAACCAAAAACGAAAATAATCCTCATTCATATATATAGGTCTATATGGGAAAACGTACCTTGGTCTAATAGTAGAACCATGTCGCAGTCGAGAACAGATGTTATTCGATGAGCAATAGTTATAACAGTGGAGTCAGAAAAGTGATGAGAGAGAGTCTACTGAATGAGATTATCAGTTGCCGTATCAACCGATGAGGTGGCCTCATCCAGAACCAGAATCTTGCTTCGCTTGAGCAGCACGCGTCCAAGACACATGAGCTGCCTCTGACCAACACTCCAATTCTCTCCATTCTCTGCAACTAATATTTATTTCAACAGATCAAGGAATCAGTGATAGCACACTCACATTAACCATATATGTGCAAATTACACAAAACTCCACTATTAGACAAACAAATTACACATACATGGAAGGATTAAGTTATCCATGTTTCTCTTAGTGAATTTGTTAGTTGTAAAAACATCCCCACAATCAGAAAGGGATAGTTATATATTCAAAGAAAGAAGGGCAATTTTGCGTAACTACACATATTTAAAGTTTTAAACAAAGGAACCTTGAAAGAGAAAAATGAGAGCAGAATCAGCAAGTGAAACGGACCAGTAGAATCGAGTTCTCCTGCCTTGTTTCGAACTTCATCTCCGAGATGGCACTTATCAAGGGACTAATTTAGATAATTAAAAGAAATCCTCAACGACTTTATTACATGATGCATAAGACAATATAAACTGAGTCACTCTATGAAAGTACTAATACATACCTCCCATATTTGTTCGTCCGTATACTCTTCAAGGGGATCCATGTTACTTCTGATTGTACCCTCAAACATGGTTGGATCCTGTGGAATTATGCTCAATCTGGACCGTAAATCATGCATACCGATTGATGAGATATCGACATTGTCAATTAATATTTGTCCGCTATATGGATCAACTATGCGAAATAGTGTTTGTATAAGAGTTGTTTTGCCACAACCAGTCCTCCCCACTATGCCGGTCTTCTTTCCTCCAAATAAAGTGCATGTAAGACCTCGCAACACTAGAGGCAAACGAGGTGCATAACGGACCTACACATATTTATCAGTTTGATAAATAGATTGGTGTGGGTAATTATATCTTACATTTGCAATACATGTGTAAAACTTTCAAAGATACACCCACTCACGGTTTGAACAGTGGTCTGTATAAAAGTTATACACGCTTATTTCAAATATTCGACATTATAACGCCATTTCCCAAACCATAGGGATAATTAACTAATCTCACCTAACCTCAGGCCGTGTAGTAAATGTAATTCACCCAACTTCTACCTTTTGGAAGCTACCCAACTTTTAATTATAAATTGTTAAAGTGTTTGTGTATATGACTCCGTATAAGATGGTCTGGTCGCTTATAAGTTGCAGTTCTGCTTTGTTAACCAGTGCTTATAACTTCGTCTCAGTACAATGACATTGAAGATTGAAATAAAAGACATACCTCAAGATTTTGAATTTTAACTTCTCCATTAGATGGCCATCCACTTTGTGGCCTATTGGACTCTACAACAAGTGGGGGTTCACTTGGGATCGTAGTGTACTGGAGTATTCTTTCAACTGATATCATCTTATTTTCCATTAGGGAAAGATTCAGTATGACCGACGCTTGAATTGTATTTAAACTTAGCCCATGCGTCACGGCTAAGCCCGCAACACCTGAAAGGAGTCACTTCATTTAGGTGAGAAATCGTGTTTATTGCACCCAAGCCCTTATGCAATGGAAAAGAAATTCTCACATATATGAAACAATAGTACTCACCAGGATTAACTTTGCCTTCCGAAACAGATATTAGGAAATCCAATGATAAAGCAAAAGTAACTATGGACAACATGTCCAATCGAAAACATAGCCACTGCATTGCACCCGAATTATGGAAAATCGGTCGAGAATAATCATCAATCAGTTTCATGCTGGTCTGAGAAAATCTATGTTCTTGTTCGAAACTCCTAACTGTACTGATTCCGGACAGTGTTTCGGAGAAGTGTTGTATAATTGGAGCTTTCGACACTCCTAGCAATCTACTCAATTCTCGTGCAAAAGGACTGTAGTATTGCTAATAACATATATAATATATACTTGGTCAAACTGAATGTATATTAAAAGAGCAGTTAGACTATAAATAAGAAAAAGTTTTAATATATATATCATTAAATTCTAAGAGTTGGATATGAGTTAATCGACATAGAAAGAAAAGTAATATTACCTGTAACCATATGCAAATGGAAATTACTGGGATAAAGATTATGAAGACCTCCCATGCTACTTGTGATATAAAAAAAACTGTAGCTAGAAGCTGGATTACTGAAAATACAGATTGAGCAATTAGATATGGGATGCTTAGATCTACTGCACTTTGGTCCGACGATGCCTGTCATGGAAAAACAAACTTGGTTGACTAAAATACTGTTCGTATATTCGAACAATAATATATAATATATTATATTATCGAGTTAGTTGCACCCGAAACTCGTGTTATGGCCAACGAACATAACAATTTCTTTCATAAACATAAAGATTATAGAATTTCATTTTATTCGCAAAAAGAAACACAAGTGAAATAACAGAATTTAGAAAGTGCATGTTTTCTCTTGAAGCCAACGCCGTGAAATACGAGTAAGGTTTTTATACAAATTCTAAATTTCACAAGGTTTTGATGACTTCGCTTTTTATGGGAAGATTTTTATGATTATCAGCTTCGGGATTGATGCAATTAACTCCTAAATTTTCCTAAATGAAATAAGTAAGAAAAATATACTCATTTTCCATACTCGGTCAAGAACTCTCCCACTCGGGGCGGAATCAAAGAAAGACATGGGGGCCCGAAATACCGAAAGATGCATTTTGTTGAAAAAATCGGTGGCCGTCTTGTGGCCAGCTTCCACGAGGAGCAAAGTTCTAGCCAAAACGCATATTGAACTTCCAAATGCGAGAGCGAAATAAACAATGATAAGAGTAAAGTTTTGAACAATAGGAGCTGTATCGTTTGACACAGGAGTTGTCGCTGCCATCCAATAATTGCTTCCAATTTGGAGAAGCTGAAATAGAAGTTGAGCTAGCAGTATGAAGGGCACAAAGAGTCCTCCATATGCTGTTGTCAAATATTTCCAGTATATTGATAAACCAACTCTACCTTTCTCTCTTACTTCTTCTTGAATAAGATGTTCCTTAGTTTCTTTACTGTTATCTTTTCCGTGATCTCGTTCGTTTGGAAGCTCATTTTGCCTTTCGGCCTTGTCTGAATCCGTTGTGGTGTGATAGTCCGATAAAGCTTCGTTATGCGCACCCACAAGTTCCATGATGTCTGTCCCTGACTTGACTATGTCTTTGTACTTCCCAGCTTGTGTAATTCTTCCATCTTTCTTTTTTTTTTGGTCAGTAATTCTTCCATCTTTCATTACCTGATGATATATATTATAAGCTATCACGAGTGTTCCCAATAATTGTGTTTGGTAGAAATGAGAGCTTATGATGATTTTTTTTAATATATAATGGCCGGAAAGAAGAATTTGCAAGTTGATTTCCTGTAAGAAGCGTTCCTAGAGAGGATGGAAATGTGATGTCTAATAATATTGGGCTTACTTACAGATACACCCTGAGGTATTGAAAATTACATATAAACCCCATGAAACTAACTCACGCCAGAAACCGTGACAGAAATTTTGAACGGCCAACAATTCCCTTATATTTTTAAAAGTAAGAATAAATTAATTACAAACACATTTTTTTTTGGTTGCTAATTACAAACACATTGAGGTACGGTAAATTACATATACACTTACCACTTTCCAGATTTTCTGACAGTTGGATTTAGAAATTAAAGTTTTTAAAGGAAAAGGGGGAAAAATAGCAACGTGTACTATGGTGGTTTTTAAACTTTAAGGCCGTGTTTACTTTTCAATTAACTGGGGGTTAAGGTTAATTGTCTGCTCATTTCCGCCGTTTACTTTGAATATGCTGTGGCCTGCAACTACCGTACAAGCCCGTAGGCTGAGCATGTTTTGGGGGTTGCCAGAAGACATGGCAAATTGCCATGTTCTACTAGACATGGCGGTTGAAAGGAGTGCGGAAATGACGATTGTCCCCAAGAGTTGATGTAATTTACAATTAATTGTCATTAAAAATCAGTTCTCTCTCCCAATTTTTGCTTTTTTCCTTTCCCGCTGGCACCTCATTTTTTGGAGCCCTAATTTCATTGATATGTCCCCCTCAACAATGTTTTTCTCATATCCGCCGATTCAGTCTGAAGGAAAGAAGGATTTGTTCCCCGACGTGATCTCTTCGTCTCTACTTAAATTTGTCTAATTTCTTTCATTTTTTAACATTTGCAGGTGCCCGGAGAAATTAATGTGATATATTATTGGCGAACATCTTGCATATATAGTTGTATTAGTTAGAAAGAAAAATTTGTTGCCGAAGTTACCTCACGCAGCCGGCTATGTCGTTGTAGGAAAAAGGGGAAAATTGGGGTTTTCATGGAAGAGTAGAAGTCTTCTCGCCATTACCTAATTATCGCCAATTCCTCCCCGTCAAAAAAAAAAATTATCACCAATTCCTATGAAGGGCAGTTTGATAATTTACACAAAAACACACTTATCAGAACATGAAATGTAAACGAGTTTGATTAGTTTTCCCCCCAAAACCAGAACAACAAATAAAAAAAGTAAACAAAGGAAATGGACATATAGTGCAACTAAACTAAATGCCAAAAACATGACTTGCAAAATCCATTCTAGGAAAAGTAAACACGGCCTAAATTGTCTCATCTTGCAACCCCAACTAAATGTTTTCTTACACAAATAAGTAAAAAATAATAATAAATGTATTCTTACAAAGTATCAATTACATTTAGCCCCCATTTAGATGGGGTCATTACAAGTAGTACCTCATATTTAAATATAATTACAGTTATACTTACTAAAAAAATTTCAATTTACACATAACCTCCACCAATAATACATTAATTAAATATAGTACCCATATAAAATATATTAATTACATAAAAAGGGGACATATTTGCAAGGTACTGTAGTTAAAAATTTTTAGTAGAGCTCTAAATTGAATTATATCTAAAAGTAGGGTACCACTTTTAATTACCTCATCTAATTTGGAAGTAAAATGTAATCAAGTCTATAAAAAACTAAATAACTTCATAAATATTGTTTAAAAAAACTTGAACATACCAATATAAGATCTGCAGCTGGTAAAAATTCCAACTGATGTGTAACAAAGATAACGGTCTTTGAATCCAGAAGCCCCATTAGACATTCCTATGATTAGATAAAAACAAAATCCTATGATTAGATATCATTGATAATTAAATCTTGACAAGAACAAAACCCATATTTATACACCTGGCGTGTATATATGAGCAAAACATGAGATGAAACACGAATATGAAACCAAAAAGGAATAAGTACTGCACTTACGTTAAACAAATGCATTCCTGTATGTGCATCGACAGCACTAAAAGGATCATCCAAGAGATAAATATCGGCATCTTGGTATACAGCTCGAGCTATTTGTATCCTTTGCTTTTGTCCACCACTCAGATTAAT
>JBBMKE010424571.1:0-10708 GCA_037834125.1 Lippia alba | reverse complement strand
GGCTGATCTTGCAGACAGGAATGCTCGCCTCGCCAACGTTGAAGAGAAGTACCAGGCTATGAGCCAAAAGCACAAGAAGGACAGGGAGGAGTGGACCAAGAAGGAGGAAGCGTACAAGAAGGAGGTTGCCGAGCGCAAGGAGAAGTTAAAAGAGTTAAGCGAGAACGTAGTTAAAGTGGAGAAAAGCGCGCTGGGCATAGAGCTGAGGGCTACCAAAGAAGCGGTCATTAAGTTTGTATGCTCTAGGGCGTTTGACTTTGTGGCCAACTTGCACTGCTTCGCCACCACTCGCATGTTCTTCTGGAAAGGAATAGGACAACTGATAAAATTGGGTCTGGCGCCGGCCAACGTATGGGAGAATCCCCACTTGGATGTGGAGTTGGATGAGAACCTAAAGAAGATTCCTGGAGATGGCATTGAGGCTTCCAAGGAAGATATGTCTGAGCCTCTTTATGAAGAAATAGTTCTAATGCTGCAGGGGGAAGGTTCTTCGCTCACCGGGAGGACTCTGAACCCAACTCCACTCGCCATTACTTTTCCAGAGCCTGAGGGTCCATGCTCAGCTAATACCCAGAACGACACTGCCAACGCTTCTTAGCTCCTCTGCTTTCCCTTTATGCTTTCCTTGTACTTCGTCATCTCTAAATATTCCTAAACAATTAACCTCTGGACATGTAACTTTTTTATCGCTCCATGCTATTTCTGTCAATGTTCTTTATGTAATCTTCCTATTTGCTGAATGAATGTTTCTTTCCTGCCTCCAGAGTTAGTTGATTCTACTAACCATTTGATTGAGTGCTTGAATACATGTAGACTTTAGGAATGTGTTTATGTTGGTTCTGCCTCCGTCAAACAATAGAATACCGTAGTTGACTTGCAAGGACTCAAGGGTGTGTCCGCATGGGGATCACCCTGGCCAACTAAAACTTAAACAAAAGGAAGAGGCCCAAGTTGTGCTTAAATACACAAGTATAGAAGACCTTAAAAAGCAAAAATTATTTAATGATTCTTGTCTGTAAATAATTTGAACTTAGAAATCAATGTGAGATTTACTAAGTATTAGAACAGAGAATGATCCGTCGAAGGATTTCGAGCATAAGCTAGGATTGAGTCCTTAAACTTATTTTGCTTGCGAACCTATCCACTGAGTTCACTCATTTTTCGAGGGACAAGAATAGTGTTATGTGGTGCTATTTCGACGTGGAGTCCCCTTGACACGAGGTTTAGCTTAGTTAACCCTCGAAAGAGAGGTATCCACAGAATAAATTGAATAAAGATAAGTAAATTATAACAAGTGCTTGTATTCCACGCCTTTGCATATTGCTAAAAGGAAGTACAATTTTTCCGAAGGGAATAATACAATACTTATATGTAAAATCTTCTAAGATTGCAAGCATTCCACGGTCGGGGTAGACGCTCGCCTTGCAAAGTTTCTAGCAAGTAGGTATTGTTTGCGCGTACTTGTATAACATTGAAGGGGCCTTCCCAGTTAGGGTCTAACTTATCCACGTGTTTTGAGACTTCAACCTTCTTGAGAACTAAGTCCCCCAGTTGGAAAGTTCTTTCTTTGAAACACTTGTTGTATTGTGAGGCGACCGCTACCTTGTATTTATGAATGCAAGCCCAAGAGGTGTCACACTTTTTATCGACCAAGTCCAATTCCAACGCTCGATTGTTGTCATTAGCAACGGGCTCAAAGTAGGCTACGCGTGTGGACTCTTGAGCGAGCTCCGTACATTAAGACGTAAGGAGTCTCCTCCATTGCCGCTTGTGGGGTAGTCCGATATGCCCAGAGGGCTCCCTGGAGTTCCTCGGCCCATTCACGTTCCTTGCTCTCGAGCATCGTTTTGAGATGTTGGAATGTGATTCTGTTTGTTACCTCGTCATGACCGTTAGCCTGTGGATGGCCTATGGAAGTGAAGCGTTGTTCAATACCAAGTTCCGAGCACCAGTCTCGAGTGTCTGCAGCGATGAATTGGGATCTATTGTCTGAAATGAGTACTCTCGGAATACCATAACGGCAAATGATGTTCTTCCAAATGAAGTCTCTAACGGTTCGAAATGTGATCTTGGTGACAGCTTCTCCCTTAGCCCATTTGGTGAAGTAATCTACCGCTATGATTGTAAATTTCCGTTGTCCGACCGCTATAGGGAGGGGTCCAACAATATCAATAGCCCATTGATCAAATGGCCAAGATACGTCAATAGGGATCATTTGAGCTACTGGAAGCTGAGGGACGTTCGAGTGGAATTGACATTTGGAGAATTTTTTGGAGTAATTAATGGCGTCCTGTAGGACCGAGGGCCAATAGAATCCACTCCTCAATACCTTTTTGGCTAAGATCCGACCGCCATAATAGTTTCCATAGCTACCGCCATGTATATGGCCTAACACTTCTTTCACTTGCGAGGGTCTCAAACACCTCATGGGTGGCCCTTGGAACGAGCGATTGAAGAGTTGCCTCTCGCTGTCTAGTAAGAATATAGGAGCCTTGTTTCTTATCTTCCTTGACTCAATCTTGTCGCTCGGGAGAGTTCCGTCTCTTAGGAACAAGATGATCGCTTCAAGCCAGCATGGCTCAGAAGGATCAATCATGTTAACCTGTCCCGAGGGTTCGCCTTCTTCTATCAAGGGTCCCTCGGTTCTGAAGAAATTGACTGTCTGCTCGCAGGCTCCATCCAAAGAAGATGCGAACTTTGAGAGCACATCTGCACGCTCGTTTTTCGCTCGTATGACCTGCAGTAGATGATACTCCTTGAACTCAGTGATGATTTCTTTTGCCTTTGCTAAATAACGCACCATAGTGGTTTCTCGAGCTTCATAAGTTCCATCAATCTGACTTGCAATGAACTGGGAATCCACATAAGCTGTTATCCTAATGGCTCCACTTTTTCGAGCGATTCTAAGCCCTTGAATGAGCGCTTCGTTCTCTGCCTCGTTGTTGGTAGCTTGGAAGGCGAGTCTGATTGCAAAGTCCATTTTCATTCCACGGGGATCGCTGAGGGTCACTCCGGCTCCCCCCTTGTGAAGTCGAGGAACCATCCGTGTGCAGCAGCCATAAACCCTCGTCTTCGAGCAGTCTCTACTAAGAGATCTGCGATGGCCTAGGCTTAAATGGCTATGCGAGGCTCGAAGGTGACGTCGAATTGGCTTAGCTCAATTGACCACTTGATCAGCCTTTCGGAGACATCAGGGTTGGCCAAAACCTGTTTGAAGAGTTGATCCTTGAGTACTATAACGGAGTGTGCTTGGAAATAAGGCCTCAGCCTCCCAGATGCATTAATGAGGGCAAAGCGAACTTCTCAATTTTTGCATAGCGCTTCTCCGCGCCCTGTAAAGTTTTGCTCAAATAGTAAACAGAAAGGTTCTTTTCCTCGCGCACTACGATGAGCACTGCGCTCGTGGCTTCTGAAGACACAAAGAGATATATGAATAGATGTTCTCCTTCCATGGGTTTTATTAAGAGCGGAACACACGAGAGATACCATTTCATGCTTTGAAGGGCTTCCTCGCACTCTAAGGTCCACTCGAAGTTGCGAGTGCTGCGCAAGATCTTGAAGAAGGGCAGATTTCTGTCAACGGATCGTGAGATGAATCTGTTGAGCGAGATTATCTTCCCCACCAACACTTGAATCTCCCTTACGTTACGAGGGGAAGGGATATCCAAGATTGCTTTGATTTTTTCTGGATTGGCTTCAATCCCTAATTGGCTAACCACGTAGCCAAGGAACTTGCCTCCCTGCACCCTGAACGTACATTTTGAGGGGTTGAGCTTCATACCATACTGCCTGAGGATATTAAATGCTCAGCAGATCTCATCCAAGTGCGAGCTTTGACGCTCGCTTTTCACAATCATGTCATCCACGAAAACCTCCATGGATTTCCCTATCTCAGGCTCAAACATCCTGTTGATGAGATGCTGATAAATAGCTCCGGTGTTTTTGAGGCCAAAGGGCATGACCAAGAAGCAATATACCCTAACATGCACTACAAAGAAAGTTTTTGGGCGATCTTCAGGAGCCATGAATATCTGGTAATATCCTTGGAAGGCGTCCATCATGCTCATAAGTTCACAGCCAGCAGTTGAGTCCAATAGTTGATCTATGCGAGGCAGAGGATAGGGATCCTTTGGGCAAGCTTTGTTTAGGTCAGTGAAGTCGTTACACATATGCTATTTTTTTTGCACTCTTAGGCATGAGAACACTGTTACAGAGACATTCCGGGTATAAGATTTCTTCTATATATTGATTGTCAAGAAGCTTGTTGACCTCTTCCTCAATGACTTGTTTTCTGAATCCGTGGACATCCCTCTTCTTCTGCTTAATAGGCTTGAAAGCAGGATCAACGTTGAGTCTGTGGACTACGACGGTCGGGTCAATGCCAGTAAGATCCGAAGCTTTCCATGCGAATACATCCAAATTTTCCTCGAGGAAGTCTATCATCATGACCTGAGTAGGACCCTCGAGGTTTGAACCTATCTAGGTAGTCTTCTCGGGGTTGCTAGGCTCTAATTTGATGGTCAAGTACTTTTCTGTTGGCTCAATTCTTTCCTCTAGGAGGGGTGCTTCGAGCGCCCTCTTCTTTCTTGTGAGTCGACTGCCTACCTGGTCTGAAGGCTAGTCTCCCTCGCTGCTCGAGGATTCCTCGACGGCTCTAGGGGGTCCATCACCCGCGGAGGCTTTGGACCCTCTTTTCTTATTTTTTTTTGTAGAGCTTTGCCCTCTTACACTCGGGACTATCCTCATCAAGCTTGGAATAGTCTACGGTCTTCTTTATGGAGCCCTGTTGGATCGTTTGCTTGGGTTTGTGCCTACAAAAGGATAGAATATAGCATTCCCAAGCTTTCTTCATGGTGCACAGAACCTTTTCGGTTCCCTCAAAAGTGGAGAACTTGAGCTTTTGATGATAAGTTGAGATAATAGCCTTGAAATTGATGAGGGTTGGTCGTCCAATGATGATGTTGTAAGGCAAGTCCATTTCAACAACCGCATACAACACATTTAAAGTCTTACGCTGTGGGCTGCGACCAAAAGAGGTGGCCAAGCATATCTGTCCGCGAGGGACAATCTCGGAACCCCTAAAGCCAATGAGGGATGTTCTACGGGTTTGAGGGGGATGTTAGTGATGTTCATCTTTTGGAAAGTAGATTAGGGCAAAATATTGACCGAGCTTCCACTATCAACCAGAACCCTTTTTACAACGTGGTTGTGTACGTCTAAGCTAACCACCATGGGGCAGTCAGAGGTTTTGCTGACCTCATAGGGTGTTAGAATGTGCTCAAAGTCTCTATCAGTAAAGCCAACAATATCATTCTCTGTCGAGCGTTGGCTGGCTTCCACGGAATACACAAATTGAATCCTCTAGGACTTTTGATCATAGCTACATACCAAGTGACGGCGGAAAGCGTTGGAATCGCCCCCCCGAGGGTCCGCCGCCGATCATGTGAATGACCGCGTATGGTTGGTTCTCCAGCTCCACTGTCTTTTGTTTTCCTCGGTTGTTTCCTTCGGGCTGGTGGCGAAGGGAGTCCTCGAACATGAGCGACTCATTCTACCATCGTGTGCTCGTTCATTGCAGCGCTAGTCGAATCACCCGAGGGCCCTCATGAATTCCTTGAGGTGCCCCCCGGAGATGAGCCTTTGAATCTCTGCCTCGAATTGACGGCAGTCATTGGTGTCATGGCCTTTCTACTTGTGAAAGGCACAGTACTTTCCCGAGCATTTTTTAGCCTCGGTTTCTCTCATTTTAGGTGGCCTCTTCAAGAGTTTTTTGTCCGCCAGTGAATATACTTCTGCAATAGGCCTATTGAGCGGTATACGCTCATGCTCAGACCTTCGTGGTGGTGACGAGTTTCTCTTGGTGTGGGGTAGACTGCAGCAACGGTTGTTTTTGTTTGGTTCACCCTTATCTAGGGCCCTAACCACTGGATGGGGGTTAGCCAAAGCGCGCTCCCGAGCTTGGTACATATCTTCGAGGGTGAAGTGGGAGTTAGCAATCTCTCTTAGTTCAAGCAGGGTTTGTGGTTTCTTCTTTGCCACCTCCTCAACAAACTATTTGCTCACATAGTTCTTCATGTTGATGGATTGAAAGAGCACGTGTCTAATGAAGACCATTGACGGTCGTTCCACCAATAGAACTTCTTTATTGAACCTTCCCATGAAGGATCAGAGGGTCTCATTAGATCCCTGCACCAGATTATAGAGCATGGTTGCGTCGGGAGCGGGTGCCTTCATAAAGTTGAAGTGGTTGAGGAAAGCGTCCGTAAGATCTCCATACCCTCGGATTGAGCGCGGAGGGAGTTTCTTGTACCACTCCTGGGCCATTCCTTCGAGAAAGGTAACGAACACCTTGGCCCAGTAATGCAGAGGATGCTGGTAAAGGTGCATCAGATGCACGAAGTGGTTTAAGTGCTCAGTTGGGTCGGTGGTTCCGTCATACCTATTGATGGATGTGGGGATCTTGCCCATTCCAGCTCGAGTCATGAGGACCTCATCGACGAGCGGTGAGTCCTCAGCCAACGGTCGGTACACTCCCGTATTCCTGTCGTATTCTCTGTAATCCTCGGGGCATTCTCTCCTGTCGCGCGGAAGCGACCGTCGTGGTTCGCGAGTGTCTCTGGCCCTGGACCCCTTGCCTCCCAGATGGGGGACTTGGGGATGTGCTCGAGAGAGCTGCTCTACCATGTTCTGGAGGTCTTCAAGTTGGTTCTGAACATTGATGAGTTGAGGGTTAACATCGTCCCTTAGGTTTACTCTTCTTAAAACCTTCGACTAGACCTCCTCTTCCTCGTTATCTTCTCCCCTCCTGCCCCGAGGTTCCACTACATTTGACGGAGGTAGTAGAGGTTGTTGATCTGTCCCTGGGGGGGCTTCAACTCTTGACAGAGGAGGTGAAAGTAGAGGTTGAGGTGATTGGACGTTCTGCGCAGGTGGTTGGGCATTCTACGCCACTTCGAGGGGATATGCCCTCAATCCCTCCAGAGGTGGAGCTACGCTCACACCTATTCCCATCGAGAAATAGGTTGTGGTGAAGTATTTCCAGGCGTTCTGAGTTGTCTGGGTCTCGCATTGAGCGTAACTGGACATAAGTTGTTGGCCCATCATTTGAGACATTTCTACCCCTTGGATCTCATGGGACAGAGTCATGGGAAGATGCAAATTTCCCACATGATAGGGCTGAACGGTCGGGAGCATGTTGGGCACCATACCTGCCATCATGCTCGGCATAGCTCCCTAGGCGAATCCTTGCATTATTTTTGGTTGCAGGAGCATGATGCCTTAGCTTGGCATCACCATCGCGGTGAATGCTCTGGCGCTCGCGGCCCTGCAGTGTTAAAGGCTCCTACTACGTTCGTAGGAGCGGATGGAGGTGCTGGTGGAAGGCCAAGGTTG
This sequence comes from Lippia alba, assembly GCA_037834125.1. NCBI lineage: Eukaryota > Viridiplantae > Streptophyta > Magnoliopsida > Lamiales > Verbenaceae > Lippia > Lippia alba. Next base: position 3,316 of record JBBMKE010424571.1, on the reverse strand, counting down.
GCGGTGTTGGTTTGATTTGCCAAATCAACCGTCAAATTCACACATCCGACAGCAGCGGTGGTGGCTCCAGTGGTGGCTCCACCTTAGGACCTTCCTCATTGAGGGGAGGAAAAGTCCCGGATTGTCTATATTCCCAGATCTCGTAGTAACCATACTGGGCAGAAGAGACGTTCTCTAAAGTGGAGAAAGAGTAAACTGAACTGGAAAATGGAAAGCTGGAAAGAAGAGGCATTACTATTCAACTAGCTAACGAAAATGAAGGTTGAGCTTGATTATTTTCCACATACAGCGCCAAAAATGATGGTGTTGGAATTGGTTATGTGAGATTAACACCAAACACTTCCTATTTGTGAAGGGGGAAGACCATCATAGGATTTTGAGACTCAGGAATTGGGTTCCCATTGAGCGTGGATTCTACCAGCTAGGGCAATACCAAGGAAGAAGGTGAAGTTGTGTGAAGCTTGAAAATATGCAGCAAAGGGGTTTTCCCGTTCAGTGTGTGCATTTCTTGTGAAGAAAGAAAACTGTATGAAGATGGTGAAGATTGCTTGGGGAAGGAGAGAAGTAATCCTTCTATTTATAGTTTAAGGGCGAGGAATATTTAGTAATATGAACCGAGTGGTCCCGAAATAATGTTGCCCTAGACACGTGGCGGAACATGAGGGTCTGAAAATGACATGTGTGCGTCACTATCACCCTTTAGGCGGTTATGCCTAGTTGTTGTGTCAGAGGTGGTTAAGGGATTGATCCTTCGAATATTAGACTGGACAGGAGTGGCCCCAAGCGTAAGGAAGCTCGAGATGCAGTCTTTCTGTTCAAGGGAGGATTGAGGACCCAGTGAGCATAGAGGGCTCGAGGGTTAGTTTTCTCGAGGGGCTGGATTCCCATGTAGGGTAGCTTCCATGATGAGGGCAGCAACAAGGGTTTGATTAGCGTGTGTTGAGCTGATCCGAGCGTAAGGCTTCACTGGGGAGAGATGTGTGAAAGAGACTGAGTTCCCTCTATGACACTTATTTCTCCGAGCGTTCCATCCCTAAGTGTTTCGTTCTCTATATCGTCTAGAATCACGACACATGGACCGCTGAGATGCTAACGTATTTTGGGTCCGTCATATTTAACGATAGCTTTTGGAAGTTGCAATATACTCCATTTTATACATATACATACAAATAAAAAATTTATACATTTAAACTAACACTCACCTATGATATACAGATACTACTAAAAATATTATTTTATCTTGTTATGTCATATTCTTATCGGGTACCCTATCTGACGTATCTCACATATTAAGTTTAAATATTAATTTATGATGTACCATATTTGTATACAATTATCCGTGCATCATAAACAATCACTCATATTCAAAAAAAAATATAAGATAAATTACAAAATTAATTAATTAATTTTTATAATTTATTTTTTATTTTATTTAATTTTGTATACTTAGTTTGATTTGTAAAATTGCTCCTGTTTTTCTTTCGACTAATGAGTCTTATTTTTACTTTATACTCTATATCCTAATTTGAATAAATAAATAATTTTTAAGGAATTTAATACTTTAAAATAAAAACATAATTTCAACATAATTAATTAATTAATTAATAATAATTTATTTGATTTTGTATACTTAGTTTGATTTTTAAAATTGTTGTTGTTGTTTTTTTCGATTAATGAGTCTTATTTTTACTTTATAAGCTATCCTAATTTGCATAAATAAATAATTTTTAAGGAATTTAATACTTTAAAATAAAAACATAATGTCAACAAAATTATTTAATTAATTAATTAATAATATATTTGATTTGGTATACTTAGTTTAATTTGTAAAATTGCTCTTATTTTTTTCGATTAATGAGTCTTATTTTTACTTTATAAGCTATCCTAATTTGCATAAATATTTTTTAAGGAATGTAATACTTTAAAATAAAAACACAATGTCAACAATATTTGAACTACGTTTAAAATATAAAAATTACACTTTATACCAAGTAGTGAAAATTACAAATTGCCCCAAACTTTAAAAAAAAATTATTTTTAGTTATGGTACCCAAGCCGTAGTTAAATAGTTAAAAACTGCAAATGGTAGGTAATACATTATTGACAACGGTTTTGCAATGCTTTGGCACCCCATATCAACTATAGTCAGTGGTCAATACTTCGCTACGGTTTGGGAACCATAGTCAAAGATTTCATTACGCTTGAACCTAACATTAGCGACAATAATTTAAAATGTGGTAGACATTCTACAAACAATGCCTACACTTATAAATTTGTAGTTTTCTTAAAATTAACCGGTTAATAGGATCGAATGGTTATTACTGAGCTCTCTCTATATATAACCGAGAAACCAAGCATACTGACAATGCGCTATAATCCAAACATCAAGTACCCTATTACAATGAGAAAATTGCAATATTGGTTTACCAATTCACCTATATAATTCACAATTTTGGTACACAAAAATTTTCAGTAAACAAACTAGTTCATAACTGTAAAAGTTCGCAATTTCATGGACTATTTGACTCGACTAGTTATGACCCACCAGAATATCCACCCGAAGCTCACAAAACCCACTTCGTGACAAATTCTCTAACATATATGTGGAGAAACGGGTGGGTTTTCTGGGGATCATATCTATTCAGGTCAAATAGTATATGAAATTGGGCACTTTTAGAATTATGGCTTGATTTTTTCATCGAAAAATAAAATGTATCAAAATTGTTGAATGGGGTGCGTTGGTATATTAAAAATATAATTTCCTCCTATTACAATTGAATTGGCCCTCCCAATGGTAAAATAATAACATTGGTTTGCGGGTGGTATAAACACTATGATCCCTGATACACACCGAACTAATCTGATAAAGCGCTGGCTCCCTGATAAAGCGCTGGCTCCCTGATAAAGCGCCCAAATTTTCGGGCTTTCCAAGTGTGGAATGATTGTTCTCATTAAATGTCAGTGGCGTCCTAGAACCTTCTCTGTGTAGCCGACTGGAGGAACAGATGGTTATCTTTCTCGGTAAGGAGCGGGCATGATGTACAAAATTGCCATTTGTCAAGAGCAATCATGCCACGAGCCCAATGGGAATGGGATCATGTGTGTTGCCAATAAGAGTGTGTTTCGAATCGAACCGAGTTAAATTTAATCAAAAAAATTATGTTTGCGCTTGAAAACGTTTGCATAGCTTGAGATTGAGCTCGAGTTTGTCAAACTAATTTTTTGGAGACTTGAGCTTGACTCATCCAAAGATCAAGTTGAGCTCGAGTCGACTCGACGAGCCAATATATTTTTATTATATATATATATATATATA
>JBBMKE010424561.1:0-21740 GCA_037834125.1 Lippia alba | reverse complement strand
ATGTGATATGATAATAACTTAGTTAGATAACTTTCAAGAACAATGATCAACTTTATTCGATTATCTGAAATTCATGTAAAGATGTATTTTGTTCAGTCAGATGATTACGATATATGATCATTTACTGTTTGCATTTTCAACTAGAATAAATATGTTGTTATTTCCTTCATAAGGGAACTTGAAGATGATTTATGTATGTAGATTTTAGCCGATGAGTTTTGAATTAATTGATTAAGTCCATCATGCTTGAATACATTTCATAAATTTTAATTGACGAGATATCTTCTACTTGAATTTATCAAGAAGATGAGATATTTGATAAGATAGTTCTTCCTTGGATCCAAAACGGTTTGGGCAATAAATACTTATTCGGATCCCGATTGACTAGGGTAAGCAGTACTTCGGATCCCAAACGCTTGGGCAAGTACGTGCTTCGGATCCCAATCTGTTATAGAACAGGCATCGAGACCGATGAGTTGCGATGAGTGTTGACATGAAAACGGATAAATTCGAACAGAAATATAATGCGGTTTACTAGAAAAGTTTTCGCATTCATCTTAAAGAACTGATAAATAATTTTTATTTTCTTGCTTTGATATGTATTACTATTATTCTCACTCTAAATCTTGTTTAGCAAAGAAGAAATCAAATGATGAATTACCATCTGTCACAGATAACTAAATAAGAGGAGATTGGATAGCAAGCAATAGTTAGGAAGCTTTCGCAGAAATTTATCGAAAAATAAAGTTAACTCAGTCTTTATTCCACTCTGCTCATCCCGATCTCAGTGCACGTTGGGGGGAGTAGGGATGGTATCGCATCCCCCAAACTGACATGCAACAGCGCGTTTGTGAGTACACGAAACAAGGAGTTCTGAATAGACAAATCGTAAAATGGAGTTCTCGGGTAATGATCCGAGATGAAGTAAGATATTAAAAAGAGAGGTAATTTACAAGATTAAACAAAGAGATGAGGCTAGTGATGAACAAGATAGTAAATCGTTCATTGTTTAACAAGACAAGGAAAGTATTTGCTTGGAAGGAGGTGAACTGAGGAATTCGTTCTAGTCTCCAAAGTAGTACGCCAATCAGGAAAAAGACAAAGAATTGAAGTTCGACAAGGGAAGATTATCGCGAGCAGACGAACAACGCAAAGAAATCTTAGTCGTGAGGAAGTAAACACTTGACCGATTCTCTTTTGATTGATGGCAAACTCAGTAAATTGAAGCAAAACTGTTGGGCTGAACCTTATACGAATCCCCTATGTTCTACGAACACAGCGGACTAAGAGGGGGAGTAGTGTTGGGGACATACCCTAAAGCCCAAGGTTCAACCCAACATAATCAAGCCCAAAGCTCAACCCATAAGGCGAGATAGAGATAAAGGAATTCTGTAGAATCGTAACAACTCTGATCAGATAACTTCAATCATGAAAATCTTCATGAAACGTGAATAGCTAATCGATAAGAACAACAAGTCCCGAAATTCTATATAAACGACCCTTGAGATTTGACGATCTAGACTTTTGGTCTGATCCCTGAATTGATCTCTCTTAAACTCTGGCTTACTTCGGTAAGATTCTTGAGGAAGGAAGATTAATCGTTAAGGGTTTGGGCTAGAACGCAACATACATATATGCTGATTTTAGCCACCAACAATAAAAAAATTTATATTTGTTCAGAAGATTTGGATTTTTTGAAATAATAGCAAAGGTAAATTGAAAGACCAGAATAGAAATTTATTTTCTCGAGGACCTAGCAGAATTTATCTCATACAGGTATTACACATTCAAATAATATATTATATATGCTGACGTGACATATCAAAATAATAACAACAAGTCAACAACAATAAAATTTAAGAGAACGTCAAGTTATGTATTTCAATAACCCAATTGTTTTCAATTGTTAGGCTGCCATTAAACTGTTCAATTCTAACTATTAAAGATATTTTTTACTCGGGTATGCGTGTGTAAAAAAAAAGACAATTAAAGAAATTTTAATGATGGCCATAAAATGAAATATCATATTTCCCTTGTGTTTACGTTTCTCTTCCATATCGTCGACTATCCTAAATGTTTGACAATTTCAAAAGATTTTGATTATTATATTTATAACATAAGCATATAATTCATAACATTAGTAACTAACAAGTTCTCACCAACAAATCATGTGATTATAAACTACTAATTGTTATTATTAAGCTTGATACCACTTATTATCCGTGGTCCAGATTTTTTTTTCTTTTCTTTTTTTGGTTTTGGTGGTCCGGATTTGATTGTTCGGATATCATACCAAATTAACAACTTCTAACATGCGTATATATAGCTAACAACTACTTGGCCTAAATAATTAATGAAGTCCAGCCTAATATAATATTGATCAGATTCTATTAGAACTTTTTTTTCCCCTCAAATTTAAATTTTATTTGAGCTTGATATGATTTAATTTGTGTGTTAAATGGACAGATCAAGTTGTAAGTTTGAGATATTACACATAAATTACTGAATTTCAAACAGATCTGAAAGAGCTTGAATCGAACTTTAAATTTTATCAAACAAAGTACGATGCCATTAGTAATTATGATTAAAAAACCTAGTGGAATTCAAACTAAATTTTGACTATTTATCTCAACTAGTAGCTTGGTTCATTTTATTTTATTAAATTCCATCGACTTACAAATAACAACAAAATTGTTCTTTATTTACTTTTTCCCTTTTGCTTTCTTCTAAAGAAGGTCATTAACGGTGCTCCAACTATTGAGGTTCGAACTATAATCTTAACATAGTACCGGTACTCCAACCATCGAGATTCGAATTTATAATTTACTCATCCACATATATATGTTTACTATTAAACTATCTATTTGTCATAAGATTGGTCAATATTTACAAACAAAAATACTCGTACAACTTGTATTAAACGTGAAAATTACAATACAATCCATATTAAATAAAAATAATGGTTCATTAGAAGCCTCTTTCGTCAACTCCCATCACATCATAGATCATACTCCTTAATTTAGTAGGAAGTCAGGTCGGTTATTCTATCTTCTTAACACCAATATACGCAGCTTATGGTCAGGATCCTAAATAATTAGTTGAGTCGAACCAAATTACAATAAAACACATTTTAAATAAAAGTCATGCCTTTGTGAAAATTTCAGGGAAACGGCTCTATATAATCCCATGTTATTAGGGCGAAACTCATTACACCAAATTCTCTCCATATACTAAGGAAAAATAAGAGAATAACAATGTCAAAACTAATTGGTATTCTCCTTATTATTTCCTCCATTCTCGTAGCCATGCCTATTGGCAACCCTGCTACAGACCTTGCATGCTTCCCAGACATTTGCCGAGGGAAAGAAAAGCTAGCCACGATTCGAGTCTATCTACAAGATCGACTCAGTGGAGAAAATCAAACGGTGTATGAGGTTGCTCGTGCCTCCATCACTCCCGTTTCTCCAACTCAGTTCGGAAAAGTTTTCGTCGCGGATAGTCCACTAACTACAACGCCAGATGTCAACTCGGAAGAAGTAGGCCGGATAGGCTATTTATTCGGACTTCAGAACACCTTCCCTGGCGTTGAATTTCAACGTTGTTTTCACGTCCGGTAAATATAATGGAAGTACTATAAGCATATTGGGAAGGGAACCGCTAGCAAATGCGGTACGGGAGGTTCCCATCGTTGGTGGTACTGGGGTTTTCCGATTCGCACGTGGATACGCCCTTACGAGAACGATTGAAATGAACTCGGTTCGCATGGTGCTGGAGTATACTTTTTATGTCACGTATGGTGCTAATTCTAATTAACAGGAGTCTTGACTCTTGATCAAGAGAGACTCTTGTTGCTATAGTGCCTGTGTTTATGAATAACAACGTTCTCAATTATGGCTTGAGAAACGGGAAATAACAGAAATAAGAATGCTGTGGAGCAACATCTTTAATGTTATACAAGAACCTGGTTTAAATTAATTAATCTTTTCGTACAAAGTTTAAAATTCTTTGATTTACAGTGGATAGATATAGTTTTTATTAGGGCAAATTACATCCAAGTCCCCTAAAATTTGCCATAATTACAATTTACTCCCTTCTTTTTCGTTTATTACAAATACACGCTAACCCTAACGGATTGTTTGAGGTCACTGTATGCCATTAGGGTTCCGTCAATTTTCAAGTTTGATTTTCCAAAAATACCCTCAAGGACTATATTGTTGAATGACTTTTATTAAGGGCTCGTTTTGTTAGAATATGAAAAGTGTAGGGACTATTTTGTTACACATTTGTATTTAGTTAAAATATGAAAATAAAAAATTGAAAATAATTTAATATATAAACTGAATGCATAAATAATAAATTCAATATTTAAAAAACAAAATTTGACTAAACACTTCATCATATTATGCACATACATAAATTCATCATTTAATCATCGATAGTGAATGTGTGGTGTGGAAGGAGGAACCACCTGATTTGATGATGCTTGAAGAGACGATCAACAGCAGTTAATCTGCTAGCCTCTTTTCCTGATCAAAAAATAAAAAATAAAAATTCATCATTTAAAAATTAGAAGTTGAAAAGAGAAAACGATATCAGATCAGACACCCTTCTTCCAGTGTGCCACCATCATCACCGTCGCTTTCACTGAGCCACCATCATCGCCGCCCCCCTCAGTCTCTTCTCCCATATACGTCTGAAATGCATCATCAGCGCCCTTCCTTCTCCTATTCCATATCCATCTCACATGTACGGTCGCCGCCTCCAGCGTAGTTCCCTCGTATGTTGTACAGATTAGATCGGGTCTTTATACATCAGATTTGATCGTACAGAGAGGTGATTTTTATATATGTGTGTATTTGTAGTGTTGAGATTTTGATGGTGGTGGTGTGGGAGAGTGGTAGTGTACGAGTACGGCGATTTGGTGTTGGTAGTGGTGATTGCAGCGGCGATTCGATGGCGGTGATTCAGTGGTGGTAACAATTCTGTGCCCGGCGACAATATATTGTGGTGGTAGTTGGCGGCGATTTAATGGTGCAGAGGTGGGCGGCAGCGGAGGTGAGATTTTTGGAGGAGAATTAATGTGGGATTTGGGGGTGGGGGGAGGCCGGGGTGGTGGTTCATCTTCCTTTTTTTCTTTTAAGTTTTATATAATTATTTAATAAAAAGTAAGGGATAATTTTTTTTTTTGCCATATATCGTTTTTACATTTTACCATCCAAACTTTGTTTCATTGCAAACCGCCATCTATACTTCACAATTTTTACAAAATACCATCTCTATTCACTTTTTAGTGGTTTAATTCATTTTTTAGTGGTTTTACTCCAATGCTCTTGTTTTTTTTAGGACATTATTATCATTCAAATTATTTATCTCTCAATACACAAATAAGGATTAATTAAGATTGAAAACTTTTCAATAAAAATAATAAATAAATTGTTTAAGTATGTAGTAATTAAAATTTTGAATTTACAATAAATGTTAAAATTATATATGTCTATATATAATATTTTAAAATATACAAAAATGATAAAAATAGAGAGATGATAATATACATATGATGGTGTCAGAAATGGTAAGAGGAAAAACAACACCAATCAATTTCTATTTATGTGAAAATGAAGGGAAGACCATCATAGACTTTGAGCCTCAGGAATTGGGTTCCCGTTGAGCATGAGTTCAACCAACTAGGGTAACACCTCAAGAAAGAAGATAAAGTTGTGAGAAGCTTAAATGTGCAACAATGGGGGATTTTCCAGTTCAGTGTGTGTCTTGTGAGTGAAGAAATGCACTGTAGCAGGTGAAGATTGCTTGAGGAAAGTGTAGGGACATTGCTCTATTTATAGTTTGAGGATGAGGGTATTTGAGTAATAGTACCCGTGTGGTCCTGAAACTGTGTTGCCCTAGACACGTGTCAAAATATGAGGGTCTGAAAGGGACCTTGATGTGTCACCATCACCTTTTAGGCGGTTATGCCAGACTGTTGTGTCAGCGGAAGTTAGGGGTTTGTTTTTCCAAGCGTAGAGATGCTCGTGGATCCTGACGAGCGTGGAGATGCACGAAGATGGGTCCCTTGTGAAAGGGGTTGAACCGATGAACCCACAAGCGTCAGAGGCTCGAGGGTTGAGTCCTGTGAGGGTGAGGTTTCGAGGGGAGCTGCCTTCCATGTGGTTCAGTAAAGAGTTGAGGCTAGGCGCGTGTCGCGAGCTTTAAGTCCCAAGCATGCCATTAGAGCAATGACTGGGTCATGAGGGGAACCTTCCACAATCATGCTACGAGAACGGTAGTGTAGATACGAGCGTAATAACTCTTACTAACATCTTCAATAACTGCGAGCGTAGCCACTTTGTATTTTTATACTTAGTACTTTTTCATGTTGTTTTCCTCTTGCAAAGACAATTCTTTGACGCTCACTTTTCCTTGTGCATCGATCGATCTCATTATGCTAGGACGGGCAGCAACAAGGCTCGCAAAACTGTTGAAGGCACCGTTCGCAGCAGCGCCGACCCCTCAACCAAATCTACAAGAACAAAAGGGCCCTCGATGGGAACATGCTCGAGCAACGAAGAGGCGCATTGTGGATGAGCTGGAGAATCAGGGCTCGACTGCTGTAGATGTTCAGAAGGTGACGGAGATTCCTCCCTCGAGGGGGAACAAGAAGGAGGTGGTCCCGGCAGCCACTGGTGTAGATATCAATGAGGGCAGATCCGAGCCCTCGAGAAAGAGAAAAAGGATGGCGGACCCTCGCCAAGTCTCTGGCAAGGGCAAGGATGTGCTGGTGGGCCCAGTGGAGTTTGACGACGGCTACACCTCCTCCTCCAAGGAGGATGGATATTGGAGATTCGAGCGGGTGGGAGACGCTCGCTATAGGAAGGATCCATCGGATGGGCCCATGCTGTTGAGGAGAGCGCCCAGGGCTCGGCCAATGAGTCAGGGCATCTTTGACCGAGCCCAGTTTGAAGGGGACCAAGCTCGGATGGTTAACCAAAATGCAGAGGAGCTCGTAGCTGGCGCGAGCCACGCCCTAATAGTGGTAGCTCTACCCTTTAACTCTTTAAGCCATCCGTTTCTGTGTTTCCCTATAGATAAGGTTTTAAATGCCTTGTCTTTACTCAACATCCTATCTGTTTTGCAGGAGGTGCTCCCAAGGCTAAAAAGCTTGGAGCAAAGGATAAAAGCGCACGAATCTTCTGAGCTTTGGAAACGTGAGCAGGAGAGACTGACGAAGGAGAACGAAGAAATGAGAAAAACCGTTGAGAAGAGGGTGGCCAGCTAAAGGATGCCAAGGAGAAGCTCGATGAGATCAAGAAAATGGTCGCCACCCTTGAGACTCGGACTGTGAGCGAGGCGGTAAAGAAGTTCGTGAAATCCAGAGCCTTTGACATAATGGCCAACCTCCATTATTTTGCCAACGCTACTCTTTTCTATTGGAGGGGAATAGGTCAACTTATCAAGGCCGGCTTGGCGCCGTCGAACGCTAAGTGAGGATCCTCGACTCGATATGTCGAAGGATGAGAATTTGGAAGAGGTCTTCTAGGCGGATGGAGAAGAAGAGCAAGCCGAGCCTGAATACTTGGAGATGGTCAAGAAGTATGAAGCGGACTTTGTTGCTGCTAACAGGGCTCAGGAGGGTACTCAGGCCGAGCCTTCATAAGGCGGTGAACCACTCAGCCTGGTCCCCCTTTCAATGGCGCCTCCCAAACCAGAACAACAGCCCTCGACTTCCGATGCTCAGATGGATGGTGCCCCCGCCAATTGATCCTACACTATATATTTGTTCTCTCCTTTAAATCCTGTTTCCAACCTTGTTTTGTACTGTATTTGAACAATTTTAATCTTCCTTTTGATTGTATCACTTCCCATATCCTGTCAATCAACTTACTTAACCTTTGCGTGTGATTATCTGTCTGCTCTTCATATATGTTGTTGATTATTGATGGTGGTTGGCTCAAGTACTTGAATGCTTGAATGTTCTGAAGTTATGGTCGCGACTATTTCTATTTTCGTCGAACGATAGGATACCATAGCTGGCTTATGAGGGCTCGAGGATGTGTCTGCGTGGGGATCACCCTAGCCATACGAGAGTAGAAAACCCAGAAAATACGCTAAGTACAGAAAACCTTTAAGAATAAGAGCAGTTTGAGGATTTTTGTCTGCAGACAATCTTAAACTTAGAAAATATTAAGAATTTTGCTAAGTGTTATGACAATGAACAATCCGTCAAAGGATTTCCAAATAATGATCCGTCGAAGGATAAGAATTATCCCTCACAGGATATTGATTATGGTGGTCCGTCGAAGGATCACGGGCGTAAGCTAGGATCGAGTCCTTATGCTTATCCCACTTACGTTCCTACTTCAGTGTGGAGTTCTCTCGACACGGAGTTTAGCGTACACATCCCTTCGGAAGGAGGGTACTTTCAAGAAGAAATCAGATAACTTAAGAATGCGTTGAGTAGTCGTATCCCATACTTTTCATTTCACCAAAAGAAAATACAATACTTCCTGAGGGGAATAATAGAAGTCTCATACGTAGAATCTTCTAAGATTGCAAGCATTCCACAGTCGGGGTAGACGCTCGCCTTGCAAAGTCTCTAACAGGTAGGTGTTGTTCGCTCGTACCTGTATAACCTTGAAGGGACCTTCCCAATTGGGGTCCAATTTACCCACATGCTTAGAGACCTCAATTTTCTTGAGAACTAGGTCTCCCAGTTGGAAGGTTCTTTCTTTGACGCGCTTGTTGTACTGTGAGGCGACCATCGCTTTATATTTGTGAATGCTAGCCCAAGCGGTATCGCGCTTTTCGTCGAGCAAATCTAGTTCAAGCGCTCGGTTGCTATCGTTAGCAATGGGCTCGAAATAGGCTACGCGTGCAGACTCTTGGACGAGCTCTGCAGGTATCATTGTCTCGGATCCGTATGTCAGAGCGTAGGGAGTCTTGCCTGTTGCCGCTCGCGGGTAAGTCCGATATGCCCAGAGGGCTTTCTGGAGTTCCTCAGCCCATTCCCCCTTCTTACTCTCGAGCATTGTTTTGAGATGCTGGAGTATAGTCCTGTTTGTCACTTCGGCTTGACCGTTAGCCTGAGGACGGCCCACGAAAGTGAAGCGTTGCTCAATTCCCAGCTCCGAGCACCAGTCTCAAGTATCAGCAGCAATGAATTGTGAGCCATTGTCCGAGATGAGTACTCTCGGGATACCGTAGTGACAAATAATATTTTTCCAAATGAAGTCCCTAACTGTTTGAAAGGTGATTTTCGCCACAGCTTCTCCCTCGGCCCATTTAGTGAAGTAATCTATTGCGATGACGGCAAACTTCTGTTGCCCGACCGCCGTAGGGAGGGGTCCGACAATATCAATGCCCCATTGGTCGAATGACCATGACACGTCGATGGGGATCATCTGGGCTGTTGGAAGTTGAGGGACGTTCGCATGAAATTGGCACTCGGGGCATTTTTTGGAGTGATTGAGGGCATCCTGCAAGACTGAGGGCTAGTAGAATCCACTCCTCAATATCTTTTTGGCCAGAATTTGACCGCCAGAGTGATTTCCACAACTGCCACCTTGTACATGCTCTAACACTTCCTTAGCTTGCGAGGGTCTCAGACACTTCATGGGTGGTCCTTGGAATGAGCACTTGAAGAGGCGTCCCTTGTCATCTAGAGAGTATCTGGGGGCTTTGTTTCTTATCTTCCTCGCTTCGATCTTGTCGCTCGGGAGAGTTCCGTCGTGGAGGAATAGTATGATAGCGTCGAGCCAACATGGTTCGCATGGATCAATCATGTTCACTCGATTTGGAGGTGCACCCTCCTCTATCAGTTGTCCCTCGGTTCTGAGGAAGGTGACGGCACGCTCCCAAGTTCCATCAATGGACAACTTTGAGAGGGTGTCTGCGCGTTCATTTTCTGCTCGTGGGACTTATTATACCAAGTGGAATTTCTTGAACTCAACGATTATTTTCTTTGCCTTCACTAAGTAAGCACCATGGTGGTTTCTCGAGCTTTATAAGTCCCCTCAATCTGACTTGCAATCAATTGGGAATCCACATAAGCTGTTATTCTATTGGCTCCACTTTTTCGAGTGATTCTAAGCCCTTGGACAAACGCTTCGTACTCAGCTTCATTGTTGGTAGCTTGAAAGGCTAGCTTGATTGCGAAGTCCATTTCCATTCTATGGGGATCCCTGAGGGTCACCCCGGCTCCCCCCTATGAGGTCGAGGAACCATCGGTGTGTAGCAACCATAAGCCATCTTTTGCAAGCAATGGGAAATCTAACCCGAATCGTTCGACCAAGAGATCGGCTACAGCTTGGGCTTGAATGACGGTGCGCGGCTCGAAGCTGATGTCAAATTGACTCAGCTCAATAGACTATTTGATTAACCTTCCAGAGACATCAGACTTGGCAGACTTGTTTGAGGGGTTGATCAATAAGTACCGTGATAGAGAGTGCTTGAAAATATGGCCTTAGCCTTCGGGAAGCGTTGACGAGGTCGAAGGCAAAATTTTCAATTTCCACATACCATTTCTCGGCCCCTTGCAATGTTTTACTCAGATAATACACGAGAAGATGTTTCTGCTCGCGCACAGCGACGATGACGGCGCTTATGGCTTCCGATGAAACTGAGAGATAGACGAATAGATACTTTCCCTCGACAGGTTTTGTCAAGAGCGGAGCACATGAGAGGTATTGTTTCATGCTCTGAAGGGCTTGCTCGCACTCCGAAGTCCACTTAAAATTTCGAGCGTTGCGCAGAATCTTGAAGAAGGGTAGGTTTCGATCGGCGGACCGAGAGATAAACCTGTTAAGCGATATTATCTTCCCTACTAACACCTGAACCTCCCTGACGTTCCGTCGAGACGGGATATCTAGAATTGTCTTGATCTTTTCAGGGTTCGCTTCAATCCCTTACTGGCTAACCACGTAGCTAAGGATATTCCCTCCTCGAACGCCAAACGTACATTTGGAGGGATTGAGCTTCATTCGATATTGTCGAAGGATGTTGAATGCTCGTCGGAGGTCATCCAGATGCGAGCCCTCCATAGTCCTCCCAATCTTAGGCTCGAACATCCTATTTATGAAGCGCTGATAGGTTGGTCCCGTGTTCTTGAGGCTAAAGGGCATGACCAAGAAGCAATAAACTCCCACATGTACCACAAAAGAAGTTTTCGAGCGATCCTCTAGAGCCATGCATATTTGGTAATACCCCTGAAAAGCGTCCATCATGCTCATGAGCTCGTACCCTGTAGTTGAATCCACTAGTTGATCTATGCGAGGCAGGGGATAGGGATCTTTGGGACAAGCATTGTTTAAATCTGTGAAATCGTTGCACATGCACTACTTGTTTGCACTTTTGGGCACGAGAATGACGTTGCAGAGCCATTCTGGATACAAGATTTCCTCAATATATTGAGCGTTGAGGAGTTTGTTGACTTCCTCCTCAATAACTTGCTTCTGGAAACCATGAACGTCCCTTTTTTTCTGTTTGATGGGCTTGAATGTAGGGTCCACGTTGAGCCTGTGGACTATGATGCTCGGGTCAATACCGGTCAAATTCGATGCTTTCCAAGCGAAGACGTCCAAGTTCTCTCGAAGGAAGTTGATCATTATGACCTGGGCGGGACCCTCCAGGTTCGAGCCTATCTGTGTTGTCCTCTCAGGGTCCCCTGGTTCCAATTCGATGGTGAAGAATTTCTCCGTTAGTTCGATCCTCGCTTCCGATCGCGGTGCCTCAAGCGCTCTCTTCTTACCCGCGAGGCGGTTATCTACCTCTTCCGAGGGTGGATCCTCGTCATTTTTTGAGGATTCTTCCATGGCTCCTGGGGGTCCACCGCTAGCAGAAGTTTTGAACCCTCATTTCCTGTTCTTCTTTTTGTAAAGTTTGGCTCGCTTACGCTAGGGCCCGTCTTCGTCGAGCTGCGAAAAATTGACGGTCTTCCTCATGGAACCTTGTTGGATGGTTTGCTTTGGCTTGTGATTGCGGAGGGATAAAATATAACATTCTCAGGCCTCTTTTACATTGCACAAGACCTCTCCCGTTCCCTCGGGGGTAGGGAATTTGATCTTCTGATGATATGTGGAAATGACAGCTGTGAAATCCACGAGGGCTGGTCGTCCAATATTGATGTTGTATGGCAAGTCTACCTCGACAACTGTATATAAAATGTTCAAGGTTTTATGTTGTGGGGCGCGACCAAAAGAGGTGGTCAAGCATATTTTCCCGCGAGGGACAATCTCGGAGCCCCCAAAGCCAATGAGGGCTGTTCTAAGGGGCTCGAGGGGAACGTTTGTAAGGTTCATCTTCTGGAAATAGAGTAAGGCAAAACATTGACAGAGCTTCCATTATCAACCAAGACTCTGTTTACAACGTGACTGTGTACGTCTAGGCTAATCACCATGGGACAGTTAGAAGTTTTGCTAGCCCTATGTGGTGTTACAATGTGCTCTAAATCCCTATCAGTGAAGCCAACAATATCATTTTCTGTCGAACGTTGGCTGGCTTTCACGGAGTACACAACTTGCACTCTTTGGGATTTTTTATCATAGCTCCTCATGAAGCGACGGCGGGAATCGTTGGAATCCCCTCATGAGGATCCACCAGCGATCATATGTATGACTGCATAAGGCTGGTTCTCCAGTTCTTCAGTTTTTTGTTTTCCTCGGTGGCTTGCCTCGGGTGGTTGGCCAGGGCTCTTTGAGCGAGAACGGTTTCTCCTTCCCTCGCGAGCGTGATCGTTACAACGCTCGTCGAACCTCTCCAGGTCCCTCACAAATTCTTTGAGGTGCCCCCCAAGCGATGAGTCGCTGGATCTCCATCTCAAGCTGACGACAATCATTTGTGTCATGGCCCTTCTGCTTGTGGAAGGAACAGTATTTCCCCGAGCATTTCTGAACCTTGGTTTCTCTCATTTTTGGCGGTCGCTTGAAGAGCTTTTTGTCCGCCAGTGAATAGATCTCAGCGATAGGCCTATTGAGCGGAATACGCTCGCGTTCAGACCTTCGGGGTGGTGATGTGTTCTTCCTAGTGTGGGGTGGACTGCGGCGACAATCTTTTTTGTTTGGCTCATCCCTCTACAGGGCCCTTACCATTGGAGAGGGATTCGCCAATGCTCACTCCCGAGCCTGGTACATGTCTTCTAAAGTGAAATGAGAGTCAGCAATTTCCCTCAGAGCAAGCATGGTTTGGGGCTTCTGCTTTGCTACCTCTTCTACGAACTCTTTGCTAACGTAGTTCTTCATATTGATGGATTGGAAGAGTACGTGTCGGACAAAAACCATCAAGGGTTGTTCCACCAGCAGAACCTCTTTGTTGAATCGCCCCATAAAGGACCTGAGCATCTCGTTGGGTCCCTGAACGATATGGTAGAACATGGTTGCGTCGGGAGCAGGTGCCTTCAGGGAGTTGAAGTGACTAAGGAAAGCGTCTGTCAAGTCTCCATATCCTCGGATTGAGCACGGTGGGAGTTTATTGTACCACCCATGGGCCATACCCTCGAGAGAGGTAACAAACAGCTTGGCCCAGTAATGCAGGGGATGCTCATAGAGGTGCATCAAATGGGTGAAGTGATTGATATGCTAGGCTGGGTCAGTGGTTCCATCGTACCTGTTGATGGACGTTGGAATTTTTCCCAGCCCTTCTCGCATCATGAGTACCTCATCAACGAGGGGCGAGATTTCCAAGAGTTGGTATTCTCCCCTGTTTCGGTCGTACTCCCTACGACCCTCGTGGTATTCCCTTCTCTCGCGTTGAGGAGGCTGCCGTGGCTCGCGAGCATCTCTGGCCCTGGACCCCTCGCCCCGCAGATGGGAGACTTGAGACCGTGCTCGAGAGAGCTACTGCACCATGTCTTGGAGATTGTTGAGCTGGTTCTAAACGTTGAGAAGTTGGGGATTGACTTCATCCCTCGGGAGGGATCTCCTTGAGATCCTTGACTGGACCTCCTCTCCCTCGTTTTCTCTCCTTACCCTCTACGGATTGACTCCATTTAGTGGAGGAGGTGGAGGGAGTTGTTGGTCAACCCTCGGGGGGGCGTCATTTCTCGGAAGAGGAGGCGGGAGTGGAGGCTGTTGCGCGTTTTGCGAGTCTTCAAGAGGATGCGCTCACAATCCTCCTAACGGTGGTGCTCCCGCGTCCCTCGCTCCAGTGGGAAAGTAGGTGGTGGTGAAGTGCTTCCGGGCGTTCTGTGTGGCTTGCGCCTCACACTGAGCGTAGATCGCCAAGAGTTGTTGGTTCGTAAGTTGGGGCATCTCCACCCCTTGGATCTCGCGGGGTAAGGTCATTGGGAGCTGAAGGTTCCCCATGTGGTAGGGCTGCACCGTCGGGAGCAAGTTGGGCACCATGTTGTTTACCGCGCTCGGCATAACTCCTTGGGAGAATCCCTGTGTCATCCCTGGAGGTATGAACGTGAAACCCTGGGCAGACATTATTAGGGAGGTGAACGCCCCAGCCTTCGTAACTCCCACGGTGGTATTAGCGAAGGCGGCTGCGCTTGTGGAGGTAGGAAGTGGAGCGACAAGTGGAGTAACGCCTTGAGTGGTTGTGGCAGTGGGATTTGCCAAATCCACCGTTAGATTTACGTCTCCGACGGCGGCGGCGGTGGCAACAGTGGTGGCTCCACCGCATGGAACCTCCTCATTGAGTGGCGGTGGGGGACCTTGATTTCCAGTGGCGCTAGAACGCGTGGTGACAGCCATAACAGAAAAATTGTACAAAGTACCAATACCAAGAGAAGGTTTGGATATTCTGAACTGGAAAAGAAAACTTTAGGGAGTTTGGTGTTACTGTTCAACTAGCTTATTGGAATTGAAGGTTGTATGTGATGGTTTCCCACAGACGGCGCCAAAAATGATGGTGTCAGAATCAGTATATGGTTAAATCAACACCAAATAATTCTCTATTTGTGAGTTAAGGGGAAGACCATCATAGGCGTTGAGCCTCAGGAATTGGGTTCCCGTTGAGCGTGGATTCTATCAGCTAGGGTAACACCAAGGAAGAAGGTGAAGCTGTAAGAAGTTTAAATGTACAGCAATGGGGGATTTCTAGTTCAGTGTGTGCAACTTATGCGTGTAGAAAAGCACTATAGCAGAGGGAGATTGCTTGACGAAAGTGTAGTGACATTCCTCTATTTATAAATTAAGGATGAGGGTAATTGAGTAATAGTACCCGTGTGGTCCTGTAATAGTGTTGCCCTATATACGTGTCGAAACGTGATGGTCGGAAAGTGACATGAAGGCGTCACTATGGCCTTTTAGGTAGTTATGTCAGACTGTTGTGTCAGCGGCAGTTAGAGAGTTGTTCTTCTGAGCGACTAGACGCTCGTAGAGCCCGCGAGCATGGGGGACGCTCCAAGATGGGCCTTTGTAAAAGAGGTTGAAGCGATGAACAGACGAGTGCAAGTGGCTCGAGGGTTGTGTCACGCGAGGGTAAGGTTTCGAGGGAAGTAGCCTCCCTAGTTAGTTCAGTAATAATTGAGGCAAGGCCTATACCGCGAACCTTAAAGTCCCGAGCGCACCATTAGAGCGATGACCAAGTCATGATGGGGATCTTCCATGATCAGGCCACGTGGACGACGAGGATATGAGTGTATTCTGGGTCCATCAGGTAGAATGTTTTTTCTTTGATCATGAGTTTCGATTATTTGGCTTACTGCAACAATTTTCTTCATGTTAAAGGAAAAACCATAAATATGAGGGAATTTCACGTCGTATTATTATTATTAATAATATTTTTTTTTACACACGCACACCAAAGTGGGGATTCAAACTCGGGACCTCGCCCTTAGAATTTCACTGTCTTAATGATTTCACGCACCTTTTTATTTTGTAAAAATGGGGAAAAAATGTCCTATTTGATAGTAGCTTTTCCAATGGAACATCCATAATAGATGCATTATACTGTACTTGAACAGATGTTCGACATGCAGTATTTGTTAAGTGTTTTTGGTTTAATTTTTTTTTATAATATTTAAAATAGTTAGAAAATTTTGAACACGACTCATATTTAAAAAAAATAAAATAAAATAAACCACTTGATCTCTACCATTAGCTGTTTTTGGCTTAACTTAATCTTGATGATTACCCAAACACATTATATCTTGAAAGAACCTCTCCTGATGCTATGTTGGCTTTGGTCTAATTATGTCCTATCACACTCCCAAGTTATAATATTTAAACAACTCTTGTTTCATTGATTAGTTGTTAAGACGTGTTAGGTCAAACACGTATTATGTAATATTAATTCTAAGCTGATTAACTAATTTTTGGAGTTCAGAGTTGGATCCAAATTCATTTCTTCAATGGAACATACACGTTGACACCTCCTGAAAAGGCGGTCTTTTTTGTCTTTGTTTGGAGTTAAATAATGCGAAGAAGAATTCGCGAATCCGTGATCTATGGCACTTTATCTTTATTACCCTGTTGAATCGCTCTCCATCCAAGACACGAGGTAACAAACAATAAGTTTGGTACGATATTAACAAAAGAATTAGATTATAAATGTGGGAAATCTCCTGTATGATGACCCAAAGTTTTGTTAGTTCTTTACTTCAAATATTCATCATAGTAATTTTTTAATTGATTTTCTTGTGTAAAATTACTAAATTATCCTTTAGACATAATATGAATGACATGCACATAACTCTTCCCTCTCACAAAGTATTTTGTTAACATAATACTTCATAATACACGATTTTATACTTTTATTTTGTTTGTTAATATTTAAAAATATAATTTTCATACTTCATATAGTAATATATATATATATATGTGTGTGTGTGTGTGTGTGTGGAGATGGTGGAGTAAAAATTAATTATTAATTTATATTTTGAAGTATTAATTCGAAAATATAAAGTATCTAAATTATAAAATATAGTATTGAAATTATAAAATAAAGTGACTAATTATAAAACAGAGTGTTTAATTTATAAAGTTTTCGAATTACGAAACAAAGTATAAAAGTTATAAAATAGAGTATCCAAATTTAAAAATAGAGTATTATTTGTAAACGTTAAAGTACTGGGATTAAAATTAAAGTAAGAGAAGGAAAAATTAAAAAAACAGAAAAAAAAAGTATTATGTAAAGGTTAAAGGTACTTACGTTTTAAAGTATTCAAATCAAAAATAAAGTATTATTCGTCAAAGTTAAATTATCAATTTTTAAAAATAAAGTATGAAAATGAAAACGAAAACGAAATAAGAGTATTACAATCAATTTAGGTAATTAAGTGGGGAATGAAGTCAAATTATAAAGTTGAATTGGGGAATTGATATAAATTTTTTTTACATTACATGGGGAAGTAAACGAATTTTATTATTATTATTTTTTGGGTGGGAAAACGAAAATTTGTAACTCATGGGGAGTTAAGAATTATTGTCCCTAGAGTATAATACTTTTTCAAATATACTAGGGCCAAGAAAATGAATACATCTGATTTCATTTCGGGATGACGTTATTTGTTTTCACGAGTTTCTTGAAAAATTTTATGCAAGAATCGGCTCAATCAAACCGAACAATTTATATGAGCATCACACATTATTTTTTTTATTTATCCTTTTTTAAATTGTTTTTATATTAATCATACAATAAGTATAAAACACTATCCTTGATAATATACTGATTTGATTTATATTCGAGTTAGAATTATAGGGAGTTTTTGTGTATTAAGTGCTGCAATTTCAGGTTACAGATGTTATTGGGCAAGGTCCAAAAGCTAATCCAAAAAAAAAAAAAAAATTAGGTCGTGCCGTCCTACCATATTGATGAAGTCCGAAGACCCTTACCAAGACCCAGTTCCAAGAATAGGTATGGGTCTCATTCAAAATTCAAGATAAATGTCATTGATTTCCTAATTTTAAATTTTCAAATGCACGAAAGGATCCACAATTTTTCTTGAAAGCAGTAAAAGTTGTCGGTTGGCATAAGGCTATGGAGTGTGCGATCACGGCTTTTGGAGGGAGATAAGACTTGGACCTTGGTATCCTTGCCACTTGGAAAGAAAGCTCTCTTGTCCACTTGGCGAGTTTTCCACTATCCCGGCGCACTCTGACTTGATATTTCGTGATGCTTGGGAATTCTCCTGTCTCTTGGAAGACCAAAAAACAACACACAATGTCAAGATCCTCATTCGAAACAGAGTATTGCTTTATGGCAAGTATCGTGTGCGATCTGAAGTGGTTAACTTAAAAGGGTTATTGCAAAATTATAGAGTGGTACATAAGGGAACCACGCTAGCTTTTGTAATGTGATAGTTAGTCCGTTCTTCACATTGCCGCAAATTTTGTTTTTCATGAGCGCACATAGCACATCGAGGTCGTTTGTCGTTTTATTCATGACGAGGTCCAATGGGGCAATATCCACAAATGCTACGTTCATACTTCACGACAATTGGCTGACATCTTCACCAAGACACTATACCAAAACAACCTTATCAACAGAAATAAAAATTGCACATCCATATTCCAACAAATACATGAACAATATCACAATCTATATATAACTATATCGTGCTTGCCACAGCCAAAAGGGGATTTTTTTCTGTGAATTGTAACGCCAGGATCCTCAACATCATCCAACTCCCCCTCTGTCATTCCATCAGGCAATTCCCATTCAAACTTGTACACAAGATTAGCTAAAACGAGTTCAATACTTGCCATCGCGAATGCAGTTCCAGGACAGCGCCTTCTACCGGCCCCAAAAGGAATAAGTTCAAGATCCAACCCATTGAAGTCTATATTACTATTCAAGAATCTCTCGGGCTCAAACTTCTCAGGTTCGTTCCAAGACGCGGGATCTCTTCCTATAGCCCATGAATTTACAATCAGCATAGTTCCTTCTGCAATGTCATAGCCCATAAGCTTGACATCTTCGCATGGCAGACGAGCCATAAATGGGATAGGCGGGTGATAACGAAGAGTTTCCTTGATTACAGCTTTCAAGTAATGCATTTTCTCCAACTCTTTACTAGTAATGTCATGTTTTCCATGCATGATTCCCCTCACTTCAGCTTGCAGTTTCTTCATGACGATGGGGTTCCTTAAGAGCTCCGTCATTGCCCATTCTAGAGCTGCATGTCCGGTATCGGTACCACCAAGAATTATATCCTGATTTTAGTGAAATAAATGGAAAGAACAGACATCAGATATTGCTTCATTAGACTTGCAATTATCAATACAGAGATAAAGTTTTTCTCTATAATGAAACACAAGAGTCAAGACTTATTGATGAATACTCTCCAACCTTAAGAATTATATTTCCTTAATTCACAAATTCCTTCAGGGAACAAGAAAATACAATATAAAATAGGGATACTTACACTGATACACCCTCATGTTTGAGTTAATTACACAAACTTCCCCTAACTGCTCATGGGATCCCTAATACTTGGCTTAACGCATGAATTATAACCATAAATTTGGCATAAACTATTGACCGGGTTTGTGTAATGGAAAAACTAGAATATGATCATGTAATTATGTAGCGAATACTGGGGCGAAAAACACTAGTACAGGGGGTTAATTAAATACCGTAAGTTTCGTATATTAAAAGAAGACACCCTCGATGCTATAAAAGTTACAAATCACCATGAAAATCAAGGCTGAAAAGCATCCTATACTAACAATTTCTTCAACATTGACTTCATAGTTCATAAATGATTGAGAGAGAGAGAAAGAGAAGTCAGAAATGTACTTAACCAGAATAATTGCTTTGATGCTGTCTCTATCAATTGAAACACCAGTCATATTCTCCTTGTAAATGCCAAGCAAAATGTCTACAAAGTTCCCTCTGCTTTCATCCTCAACTGCATCATTAACACTCTCCCCTTCCTCCTTCGTGTGCTCTTCTAGTACTCTCTCCAGGAAATCATCGACTTCTTTAGCAACTTCGTCAACTCTTTTATCAAATCCATTAACACGATTAATCCAAGAAAGCCACGGCACGAATTCTCCTATACTCATTCTGCCCAAAAGCTGTGTAACCTCCCTAAGAATCATAAGATATCTCCTCCCATCTTCCCCTTCACTATACTTCCTTCCAAAGCTGATCTGCAAATCACATTATTCGTAAACTCCATAAACAATTGGCTCAAATTCACAAGCGAACAACAACACTCGATCTTTCTAAACAAGACCCTTCTGCTGCTCACAAGATGGATTACACAAATGCTTTCATTTTCCTCCAATATTCGCCATACGGCGCAACCGTTGTATCTTTGAGGTCGTATAGAATTCGCCTTGTCGTTCTTGAATTGGGCTTAGTAGCAAAGATTAGGTCGTGTGTTTTCATGACCTCTTTAGCTGCATCAGATGATTGGACAATGATGACAGGCCTTTTCCCGAAGTGGAGGAGCATTACGGGCCCGTATTTCTGGCCTAAAGAGTGGAAAGAACGATGAGTTAACTCGGTCAACTGGTGAAGATTGCCCAAGATTGGAAGCTTTGGTGGCGATGGTGGCAAATTCATTTGAATATGATGCTTGTAGTTGAACTTGCGGAGAAGCCATATTAAGAATGAAGTAAGAAGGAAAGCCAGAAATGGATTTGAAAGAAATGATGTAATTACATGATCATCCTGGAAAGTTAGCATGTTAAATTTTGTGAGTTATTGGATGATCGGAAGGGAAGATGAGACTGGTACATAGATCTGAATTGAGGTGGGGCAAAATTATTGAAGAAGATGCAGTAGGGGAATATTATAATTGACACGAGTTGTATATACAACGCAAGAAACATACTATATAGTTTTATTATAAAAATTAATTTAGTCACTTTTGAATGGAATTTCAGGAGATTTTCGTATAAAAATAGAATATTTTCACGGAAAATCCTCGGAATTCCATCGAATAATAACATCATAATCTGAAGTACATAGGTCGATTACTGAAGGAATGAGAAGTGCGAACTTCGTGAGGGAGAATTGAGTATTAGACAATATGAAGAAAGAAGATATAATGTTCTTCATATGTATAGACGTACATGCCTAGAGGGGGATGTATGTGTCTTTTACTAACCCTGTTCTGACTGATAAATAACAGGCTAACAGCTGGATTTGATAATTAATGCCAATGATATGATATTACCAAATTAATTATTTCCTTATGATATGGTCAATTGAACATCTTATTTTAGCTTGTAAAATGATCTACCTAAGGCTCTCTGTTTTAACCAACATAGACCAAAACAAACCTTATTAAAAGGAAATAAAAATTACACATCCATCCAACAAATACATGAACAACATCACAAACTAGAGATAACTATATCGAGCTTGCAAATTCACAATCTAGATATAACTATTTCGAGCTTGCAACAGCAAAAAGAGGATTTTTTCTGTGAATTGTAACGCCAGGATCCTCAACATCATCCAACTCCCCCTCTTTCATTCCATCAGGCAATTCCCATTCAAACTTACGCACAAGAGTAGCTAACACGAGTTCAACACCCGCAATCGCAAATGCGATTCCAGGACAACGCCTTCTACCTGCCCCAAACGGAATAAGCTCAAAATCCAGCCCATTGAAGTCTATATTACTATTCAAGTATCTCTCGGGCTCAAACTTCTCGGGTTCATTCCAACAAGCGGGATCTCTTCCTATAGCCCATGAATTTACGATCACCATAGTTCCTCCTGCAATGTCATAGCCCATAAACTTGACATCTTCACATGGCATACGTCCCGTAACTGGGATAGGTGGGTGGTAACGAAGAGTTTCCTTGATTACAGCTTTCAAGTATAGCATTTTCTCCAAGTCTTCA
>JBBMKE010424550.1:0-10708 GCA_037834125.1 Lippia alba | reverse complement strand
ATGTTTCAGCGAGGATCTGTAGCATGTCAGGTTGCTTGGAAAGAGGATCTGTAGCATGTCAGGTTGCTTGGAAATGAGTGTCGAAGGCGATGGTTACGTTGCAGTAAGGGTTCTTAACTTATTTATCTCATTCATTTAGCAATCAACTAGTCACTCTTAACTTATTTATCTCATTCAACCAGCAATCATGCTTCATGAAGGACAAGTCACACAAATTTATCTTTTGACTGTGTGATGGTATAAGGAAGAAGAACGCACAAGGAATTAACATTGTATTGAATACTTGCGGTGTAACTTTAATTTGGAACAATGATGCTGTTTTATAAATTAATTTCAATTAATTTCGCAAGTTTTTTAGAGTAGCTAACAATTCAATATGAAGTCTGAAATCATATGTATCGTATGCTCATCAAAGCAAATAATTGAAGTATGGAATTCGTGCAACTCTTTACTATTTATTTACTTATTTGTTTGTTTTTTCCTTTGAGTGTGTTTGGGCTTGAATGAGTTAATAAGCTTAAATAATAGTCTGTACGGGGATATAGATATTTGTTTTTTGCTGCAACTATGAGAGTCAATAAGGGTAAATAGTTGCATGCACAGAGATGTATGCTACAAGTGTGTACGAACTTGTTAGCCGGTCTGGTGTAATATAGCTTATTAGTTGGAATAGTACTGCATGTTCTAGTTGTATTATATTAGAGATTGAATTTACGGAATAGTCTCTAATTATTAAAATTGGATAGGGAAAAAGAGGAACTGTAAACTAAGGGTATTTTGTAAAAACAGCTATAGCAATATGAATAAAACGTGAACACTTTACGGACTTTGATAGATACTGATAATCGATACCACAATACAAGTTAAATATAATATTTTTCGCAATATAAAAATGCAAAAAAGAATTTTAAGTTTATATATAGATATTATTTGTATGGTTATTTTAAAAAAATATATAAATATTTAGTAGAATATTATAATATATTATCTTCCCTAATCAAGATTAATAAATTTGATATTATTTGATTAAATTAAATATTTTTAAGAGATAAATTATCAATTGATTTATTTGATATTATCTTCTTAAACAAACACATAAATATCAAATAACGTTGTGATGAACTCCCAACACTCAAAATCTTCCACTATAAAAAGTGGTCTTGTTAGTTGATTCAACACATCAAGGAGGAACGCAAGTGCAATCATCTGACATATGTATACCGTTCTTCAAATATTCAAGATTCGGCGTCAAGTCTTCAAATCCGTATTCAAGTTTTTTTTTTTTTAAAGTTTGTCTTCGGTCTTCAAGTTTTCAAGATTCAGCATCAAGTCTTCAAATCTGTCTTCGAGTTTTCTTCAAGTTCGCCTTCGGTCGCCATGACTTCTTCAAATTCGTCTGCGGTCTTCAAGTATCTGGCTTCAAGTCTTCGACTTTAAATCTTCACGTCGATCTTCAAATCTCCGGCTTCAAGTTTTCAAGATTCTTCTTTAGTTTTCAAATCTCCGTCTTCGAATCTTCGTCAAGTTTATCTTCAAATTTGATCTCCGAATCTGGCTACCAACAAGTCATCAACTCGACTACGATTTTGTCAAAATTGCAAGAAATTGAGATCTTCGACATCAAGGTAGATAAAGTAGTTTTCTCCATGAAATTTGGGAAAATTATCACAACTACTTGTCCAGGAATAAGTTTCACGCCCTCAGATGCAAAGCTGAAGAGAAGAATTGCTCTGATTTATTCCCTCTAAATTTTTAGTTTCTTTAAGTTTTTAAATTTGTTGTTCAAATTATATTTCTTATCTTGTAATTTTATTATACATACAATAAAATTTGTGTGAACAAATTTTGGTACGTCCAGTCGGATGAACCCTACCTCTCATCTCATCTCTTCCATATCAAATTTCTACTTTCACAAATTTTCATTGGGCTCATAAGAACCAACTCATGCTGAAGAATAAGAAAGTGAATTACAATATGTTATATTCTACAGATGGTCATCTCAAATGTAATGCCCGAACGCAGGCGCCACATCCCTCGCACCGACCTTCATATGAAATGGATAATACATATACGAATCAAATCACGGCGAACGGGGACTCAACGATCTCGCTATGCTAGGCGGGCTAACCCTTGAACCAAACATTAACCAAGTACTAAAAGAAATCAGAGCAAGACAATAAAAGCGGAAGCATTCATATCATATACATGTAGAATGAGCTACAAGCTCCAAAATTCATTATTTACATCTAATCATGGCCTTCGCAGCCTCAAGATAACATAAGCGTTTCAACTGTACGTACTACAAAACAATATGAGTGTATGTGATACAAAACCAAAATGCTAGACCCAAATGCAAGATCTACTAGACTTATATTCCATCCTAGCACCTTCCCAACCTGCACAAAAGACTGAAACAACACCGGATTCAATCCAAAAGGGATTGGTGGGTGTAAAACGGGACATATAATATAAATATCGCGGTATCAAAACACATACATGCAAGTTATAATCTCATTTGAAGTTTTGAAATAATTTCCCAAGTGGGCAAAATAAGAAGACATCAATGGGATTACAACGATCATATTTAATTATTCATTAGGTCATTCATGACCCGGCGAGTGGGCGTGTACAATCTCCAACCTTCTCCTCATGTAATCATTATTCATTCATTCATGTGTTATCATGCAATCATTTTTGTGTGCAATTACATTCAAATCCATTAACATTCGATCACATTCACCTTCTTCCTCCGGGTGATGGACGAGCTTGCAAGACCCGGCCATCCATTCATTGTGGCTAGTGGGATACATGAATCCCCAAAATCCCGGTTAGCCTTTCCTCGTCAAAACTCCTAACAAAGTCGGTTTCACCATAAATAGGTTAGAACTAGTGTGAGGGATCACCGTCAGCCCTTGCCTCCCCGGATATCCACTCACACTAAGTTCCGGGGGCCCGTACACATTCATGCTCTTGCCAAAACATTTGGATAGGTTCATAAAAGAAAGGCTTCACGTTGGAAATCATTTACTCTAAAATGACTCGACATACATATAATACTAATTTGGCTCAAAACATTGCACATAAGGGATATATCAGGTCAATTTAAACGGAAAAATAAGTGGCACAAGAGTTCAAAGATCACCCTCGCCTCCGACCGAACCCAAATCTATGCAAAAAAAGTGAAGTGAAACTCATGAGGACCATAAACGACGTACGACAACGTCATGCATATGATATGAGATGCATATGAGGTCAAACAATGTCATAAAGATACAACATGTACAATTTCGATCATTCTTGTTCACTCTAAGTCATATCTTGCACATATCAATTCATTTCAAGTCATCATTCTCCAATAACATTCATAACACATATTTCAATTAGTAAAAGAGAGATAAGAATTATAAAGATAGGGTAAAATAAGAATTTAGGGTCTATAACCAATGGATCAAAGCATTTATGCGCATAAAGGAGCAATGAAGACACACGAATGCATAACTCGCACATATTACGTCAAACGAACCCCAAATTCGTACATTAACTACATAACACATATATGAAACATAATAAATATCAAATTCAATCATAATAAACTCATAACATAGCTATACACACTCATAAACATGCATACAACACATAGGGATCAAGATCGGGAAGGGAAACAAGCGAAACGAATGAAGAAATGAAGAAAAAACACAAACGGGGAAAACAGGGAGGGTAACGGCCGTTACCCCCAATCCCTCACAAAGTGGTTAATGGCCGTTACCTGGTATAGGGGCTCCCGTACCAGGCTTAACTATCGTTATATGCAAACAAGGCAAAAAGGGTGTAACGGGCGTTACCCTGTCCAGGGCTGAAGATTTCGATTTCCAGCCCTGTTTTTCACCCTTTACACCAAAACTAAACACTCCAAGATCACTCTAACATATCAAGTCATGCTTAAACACTAAATACCAAGAATTCAAATTCAAATCATGCAAGAAACTATTCAAAACAAGAACTAAATCAAGAGCTAGGCATATATGATCATAACTTTACATTTCTTCCAATTGTCATTAATGGCAAGTCATGAATGCCTCAACTACCTAAAATAATGAATCCATACAATCATAAATACATGCTTTAGGATCATTTACCATGAATCAAACTCAAGAAAAACACAAGGAAGCATGCTTGATCAACAAATGGCCTCAAACCCTCATAAAAATCCATAAATCCAAAACCTTATCAAACTTCAACCAAATTAAGCACATAAGCACCCATATGAAAGAGGATATGATGTAATTCAATAATCCAAACTTACTTTTGAAAGAAGAGAAGAGATGAAGGGGATGGATCAATGAAGAAGATGATGAATAGTGCCAATTTCCTTTCTTCCTTTCATCTCTCGATTGCTGCTGCTTTGAAGGGGTGTGAAATGTGTAAAATGAAATAATTTGAGTCATAGCTGATAAGGGAATGAATAAGGAACAATTGTGCTCAAGTTTCATGTCTTTTGGTTAAGAAATGAGGGTGTTATAGTCATTTTACTAGGTAAGGGTCATTTAGGCGCGCGTCACAAATCCAGGGTGGTTTGGGTGCTCCAAACGAGTTCAAAATTAAAATTCAAGTACATATACACGTTCATAACACACAAATCTATCACATACTTAAATTTCATGAAATTTCGATTACAACTCATATAGTAACGACAATCGAACACATTGATCATGCACATTCACATTCTAATATTCATATTCATTGCATTCAAATAATTCAATATTCATAAGAATTTAAAATAATTCAAATTAATTGAAAGAAATACATAATTAAATATAAATAAATACGCACATAATATCACATAATTCATACCTGTACGAATGAAAATCCGGGGCGTTACAACAAATACTCGAAATCATCAAATAGTTCAAACCCTACAAGTATTGAGAAAACTTCATCCAACATGATTCTTTCTATTGAGATAAATACATTTTCAATGAAAGTTATGTTTATGGAAAGAACAACTTGTTCAAATGATTCAAACAACATCAAATCTGCAAAAGGCGTTGGAAGATAGAGACATTCAAATCGCTTGACATATGGACAAACTAGAAAACTGCAAAACTGATCAATTTAGTCTCAACAAACACCCGGGAAAATTCTAAGGGTAATTGAATGTTATGTGAAAGCTAAAACATACTCCCTGGTAAGAGTCTAAACTATCAAAATGCTCCTTAACACGAGTATAAACTATTTCAAATCAAGTTTTAAAAAAATACTCCTTAAATACGAGTATAAATTATTTAAGATAAATTCAAGCTACTCCCAAATACGAGTATAAACTATTTGAAACCAAATTCAAGTGTAGTACTATTGTAGTTAAATTTTAATTATTTAACCTCATTAGCGTACACGCATACTCTTGTTAGGTGTAGCACATAAGGTGTCGAACCTACAGGGAAGAGAAACCAATCAATCACTCAATACATTCTCCAATCGATAGGCCAGACAACGACTACGAGAGAATTAACTAGACTATGACAACTTAACAGACAATAACTCAACAAATAACTCAACAAATAGCCCAAGGAGATAACAATCTAGTAGTTCAGTGTCCAATTCAATGTCATACAAATACTCACATTATTACAATCCTAATCACGAAAATATATGTAATCTTCTCTCGAAGTCAGACATAAGTGCTTAAGTGTTTGTGTTAGCCACTCTTGTGGTCAAACATCCAAAAATAGATTAAACCATTAGAACAGTATCA
Source organism: Lippia alba (assembly GCA_037834125.1). Taxonomy (NCBI): domain Eukaryota; kingdom Viridiplantae; phylum Streptophyta; class Magnoliopsida; order Lamiales; family Verbenaceae; genus Lippia; species Lippia alba. The sequence continues at coordinate 4,956 of JBBMKE010424550.1, read as the reverse complement.
GTGTAATTAATTAACAATGGCAAGTCGTACACTATTTAACCACAGGTTATTTAGAAAAAGACTGAATCTCTTCATGTCTTTAATTCTAAATGTTTAGGAATTAATAATCCAAATTAACTAATAATCTCTCGATTGGAGAGCCAATTCTGAGTTCATGCTAAAGTTGTACGGGCTTCAACATGTCACTAAAACCTTAATTTTGTCTCATAATAATCACAAGAACTCATCATGCATATCATCGAGCACTTCATCTACACTATCATCATTCCTTTGGATAAAACACTAAAGACACATAACCACAACAAAAATAAGAACAATAATAATAAAAACTAATTTATTTTAAGCTTAAAGAATCAATAGTAGTCATCCATAAACACGTAATATTTGTTCTTGACATAACAAGTAAAAAGAAATTGAAAAGAAAATGAAAGAAAAGCTTAGGCTAGTCTTCTCAAAAAGCCGACAAAATTCCTCCATGGAAGATGGAGTTCTAGCCTGTCGACTAGTTATTTTCTCTTTTATCTTCTCCGTTTTCTAAGTTAGAATATGAAAGCTGAATTCTATGGTTTAAAATGTCACAATAGCTCTTTTATTATGCAAAAATGAGTTCCTAATGGGCTTTAACGAGTCTAAGACTGAAACAATTAAATTAGGCCCAAAAGTCAACTTCTAATGGTCATTTACAATTACTATCAAGATGCACCACTATGATATTCAAACTATCGTTTTTAATGTACTTGAAGGAACGATTGATAGACAAGGAATAATTTTTCAGTTTTATCCGAAAGTGAGCCGCATCTTTGAACACTTGACCTACCCTGTTTATGCACATACTCCAGGAATTTCAGGAATTTGATTGCATAGCATCAGATTGGGGTGTAAGTGTCATTCCCGCATCCTCTGCTCCGTACCTAACAAGGCTGACAGAGAAAATATTGTAGCAAAATACAATTGTAACAGAATATGAATGACACGAATTCATTAGTGAATTATCTGAAGGTAGTCAATCCCATATCCTCAGTTTCATCATCCCTATCAGTGGCCCTAAAGTCAGAATATGTCAAATTGAACATTTTATGCAGTTCAATCATGTTAGCAACATCTTCATCATTCAATAACCTAACTTCATGATCCTTGGCATGAGGAGCGGTGTATGTCAATCTTAATTCTGTCATATTTATCTCAGACCAAAAACCGCCAACTATTGTCTTCAGACTCATCAAATTGAAATCACCCCTAATTGAGAAAACATGTATTTTGTGATTATAGCGAATACCATCAAAGAGATGCACAGGTGTGCTAGACTCACCATCTTCATATGAGCTACTCATGACTAAATCTGAAGCAGAGGCAAAAAGTAATTCAAAAGATTCAGCTCAGAAATGGTGAAAGGAACGAAATTGCCTGAGCTTAGCTGCGAGGAGAGTCAAGAATCAGGCCTCAAGTTTGTCGGAGAAAGTCGTCGGGGACGAATGCAGGGAGCTCCATCGTTTCCGTCAGCGAGAGAGCTGAAATCAACAAAATACAGCGAAATACAGAGAGAGAGGGTAGTAGAGTTTACACTCTTGCCGAATGGAGTCGTCGACGGCAAAGTGACTGGGACTGACTTCAAATTTGCACCGACGAGCTAGGGCGGACCTGTTCTTGTTGTTCTTGTTCGTGTTCAGCAACCCCTTTTGTTGTTGGAAGTAGTTTGATAATAATAAATGAATATATCTATAATAAATGATTGAAATGATGAAAATATTAAATGGAGGGTAAAACAATCATTTTAGGTGATTAGGGAGCAAACGAAAATTACAAATCTCATATGGAGAGTTAGTAGAGACAATTTCCAAAATGGGGAGCAAAATAAAATTTTTACAACCCATTTGCATTTTAAAAAGAAGGCCCTTTGAAAAAATGATGAGAAAATTTTCCTCTAAAAAGAAAGTTAAAAAAGAAAGAAAACGGAGAGAGAGAAAATGTGAGAAAGGCACAGTTTCCCCCTTTCTCTAAAAAGAAAGAAACTTTCTTTAACACGCACGTGTGGCACGCGTACCTGTACAATGAAAACACGGGGCCTCACATGACTACCTCTAGCTGAATTGTGGTATAACACCAATTATCACACTGCATTAAAGATAACACCTTTTGAGGCCCTCTATAGTTATAAACCTAGTTTCTTCAATTTATAAGGTTCTCAACCATTGATTTCTATGGGGATTGAAAAATTACTGGTTGAAAGAAATAAGATGCAGCAATATTTGAAACAACAATTCAATTGGCCCAAGAAAGAATGAATCAGGTAGCAGATAAGCAGAGGAAAGAAAATGAGTTTCAAATTGGTGATCAAATATACTTGAAGCTGAAACCGTACACGCAATTGTCTGTGAGAAGTAGCAAACTTTGAAAACTCAACCCTAAGTTTGTTGGTCCTTTTTCCATAACTGAGAAAGTGGGATTTGTGGCTTACAAATTGAAATTACTCATGGGCTCCAAATTACACCCTATCTTCCACATTTCAGTGCTTAAACTACATGTAGGCAAGAATGATAGGGTCATCAACTCAGTACCAGAGTTTGATGAGGACTCACAAGTTATGCTCAAACCCATTGCAGTGTCGGACAAAAGGATGGTTAAAAGGAATAATGCTTCGGTGGTACAACTTTTAATACAACGGGCACATCTGCCTGTGACAGGGGCTATTTAGGGTTACATTAATATAGAATTTAAATAGTTTGGGGCAAGTTTGGAAATATAAATAAACAATAAGGGTTGAAAAGTAAATTTTTTTGGACGGTTAAACATTTATTTTGACAGTCAAAGGGGTGCGTTTCGAGTCGAGTCGAGTTGAGTTTATTCAAAAAAATTCATCTTGAGCTTGAGCTTGAAAATTATTTGTATGGCTTGAGATTGAGCTTGAGTTTGGAAATATAAATAAACAATATATTGTTATGGTGAGTGATGATAATGAAGATGTTGAGAACATACCTTTGCTTCCCAAGGAATTAAGGTAGTTTGTGGGAAGAAAGGACTTTGACGGGCGTGCATCTTTGAATGATGAAGTCCTTGCAATGATTGATGTGATGAATGATAGATACTCTGAGAGAAATATATAAGTTCTTTTTGTTGCGTAAATATTTTAGGGAGTTGTAATGCAGTTTTGTATGAAAGCGTAAATTTACCATAATTTTTTGGCAGTGACAAATTGGTATTCGAATGCGGCGAAGGCGCAAAGGTGTATGTGACTGATATTCTGAGCTTGCTGTGGGACCAGTCCATGAATCAGCGCGTTTTTGAGGCCTATTTTCATATTTTGATGGGTGATGACTACATTCTTCAAAAACCACACAAAATCTATTGCATTTGGCCGTTTGTTGTGCAACATGTAACATACTTGATGAGAAAATAGAAGTCTCATTATATGACGGTGAAGAAGATGGGGTCTTTCTTGGATGAAGTGGGCAGCCAATTCAGACAGCAACTGGACCTTCTTGACCACAATGTCTGGATAGCTTACAGATACATCATATTCCCATTGAACACGGTACATCACTGGCACCTGGTTGTGTACGACACCAGACAGTCGAAGTGGATTGCGTACGACTCCATGGCTTCAACTAAATCACGTCACACGGAGAAGATATGGGGATTGTTCATGAAATCTTTTTGGGAATATAAGCTATATGTCAATTATCGATCAGCAGATGATTTCCCTGTAGGCGTTACTTTTCGTGGTCAAGCAGAGACCAGCTTGGACTGTGGGGCATATATGTGCCTGTATGTGGAGAAGCTTGCAAGACAGTCCCCAAAATTCTTGGACTATGCTTACAGAGTCCCCATTGCTGATTACCGCGCGCGCATCGCCTCCGTTTTATTGCAATATGGCTGCTATCACGTACCAACGAACAATTAATTTCTTACATTTTACTTGATGTTTTTCTTTGTTTATGTGGAATTACATTTGACTTGATGTTTTTCTCAAGATGCATATCGAAGCTGCATTTGTTGAGTGATGTGTGGAAATTGCATAATTAAATAGGTATCATGCGTAATTGGAATGGGAGTATGTCCAGTTAAACAATATCAATGCGTAAATGAAAAGGGGGTATGTCCAGTTAAACAGGTATCAATGCGTAATTGAAATGGGGGTATATCCAGTTAAACAACTATAATGTGTAATCTGAATGAAGGTTTGCCCCAGTTAAACAATATCAGTGAAACAGGTATAATGCGTAATTGAAAAGAGGGTATGTCCAATTAAACAGGTATCAATGCGTAATTGAAATGGGGGTATGTCCAGTTAAACAGCTATAATGCGTAATCCGAATGGGGGTTTGCCCAGTTAAACAATATCAATAAAACAGGTATAATGCGTAATTGAAAAGGGGGTATGTCCAATTAAACAGGTATCAATGCGTAATTGAAATGGGGGTATGTCCAGTTAAACAACTATAATGCGTAATCGGAATGGGGGTTTGCCCAGCTAGAATCATTGTTCTATTGTTCTTCTCCACAACATTCCACTTGGGATAATGTATCAATCTTAAGAAACATTGTTGTAATGTTCTTCTCCACAACATTCCAGTTGGGATAATGTATCAATCTTAAGAAACATTGTTGTAATGTTCTTCCCCACAACATTTCGCTTGAGATAATGTATCAATCTTAAGAATTATTGTTGTAATGTTCTTGTCCACAACATTCCCCTTCGGATAATGTACCAATCTTAAGAATCATTGTTGTAATGTTCTTGTCCACAACATTCCCCTTGGGATAATGTATCAATCTTAAGAATCATTGTTGTAATGTTCTTAAGAATCATTGTTGTAATGTTCTTGTCCACAACATTCCCCTTGGGATAATGTATCAATCTTAAGAATCATTGTTGTAATGTTCTTAAGAATCATTGTTGTAATGTTCTTGTCCACAACATTCCCCTTGGGATAATGTATCAATCTTAAGAATCATTGT
>JBBMKE010424539.1:0-10709 GCA_037834125.1 Lippia alba | reverse complement strand
ATCCAAGCACCAAGATCCGGCAAGGAATCCAACAATCCAAGACCACCACGAGCTCATCTCGACACCCTCGTTTCATCCCCGGTAAGAGCTCTTTCATTCCTTGGTTGGTTAGATGCTATATGTGTATGTATTTATTTGTATAATTGAGGGTTTGATAGATTCTTTGCCGAATACTCGTTTTTATGTGATTCATATGTGTTATTACATGTATTGTGTTGTTCTTGGGTGTTTCTTGGTGGTTGGCTTGAGTCGAGAGAGCCTTAGGAGCCGATTCCCGCGACCTCCCCTGTTTTAGCCCTGTTTATTTTCGTTCTAGGGCTTCCCAAACGGGCGTTTAGTCCCCCAGTTCATTTTCCAAATGCCCATTTTGCGTCCCAGAATTTCCACCCGAGAGCTCCCAAACGCCCGTTTGGGCATTTAGTTTATTTTCCAAACGCTCGTTTGGGCTCCCAAAATTTTCAACCCGAGAGGTTCCAAACGCCCGTTTCTGCTTTTAGGCCAATATTGGAACGGCCGTTTCTCCCTCATACTGTCTTGAAAAGACCTAAAATTTTAACCGCAAAAACCTCTTAAAGTATAGAACATTCCCCAATTGGAATCAACGCAATATCTTTTCTAGTTTGGGAGATATAATCAATTATTTTTGGTGCCGCTGTTTTCTCAAAAATCTGCTTTCACTCAAGTTCGCACCTATACCATTTTCTCCTCGTTTTGAACCACGATCCGAGCCATATATCTTCGGAAAGATCTATGTGTATACTTTCATTCCCAACAAAAAAACCAATTTCCCATTTCTCAATCTCAAGTTATAACCCTTTTTCCTACAGCTTGCGCATTTTCTAAAAATGCGAACTTTTGCCAAAACTCGCCAAAATCCCTTTTCTTGCATTCCCTTCACTCCCTTGACTCTCGTAAGTGTTTCACATGATTTGTTTACTTGAATTACATGCCTATTTTATTGAAATCTATGCATGGATTTGATCTTTAATTATTGAATTGTTATGAATTATGAACGAGTTATTCAATTATATGTCTAAGTGGCCTTAATTGTACATAAGAACACCTCCATGACACATTGTTATTCTTTCTACTTGCCACATCACCTCATGAACATTGTTGTGCGTCCTACTTGATTTCATTTTGAGTCGTATCTCGCGAGTATACCGTGTTTCCTTTCTTGTTCAGTGATCTCCGTGATGGAGAAGTTCGTGGTTCGTGGTTCTTCTTTCTTGGTTCTTTCTTGCACACTTGGAGGTGAGGGTTTTCTTTTATAAGCGACCTATAACATTGCATGCCTTATAGTAGCCAAATTATTTTAATATTCGAATTACCCGTATTTTTATATACCGGTTATGTACCGGAAATGATTTAAATTGTGTAGTGTTACCCTGAGCCTATTTTGCGAGATACTGCCTGTGCCCCCGACACTCCTTGCGCAGGTTTGCCAGTGTGGATTCCTGTTCGTAGGGCCTAGGAGCTTGTGTCTTGAGTGATCCGGGGAGGTATCGGGCTGACGGTGACCTCTTGCGCAAGTCCCACTTGTTGGAGCAACCCGGATACCTACTAGGAGGTTTGGTCGGAGATGGATTCCGGTCTGGGGAGTCATGAACCTACCGGAGAATTTTCTGGCCACCGGAGGGTGCTTTCCGGCGACTGACAGCCGTGTTCCGGCGTCTTCCAGCAACGTCATTTCGACGTTTCCTCGTTCCACGGATTCCTTTCGTTGTGGTGAGTCCATCGCCACTTTCGGTTCATCGTTTGGATATCCGGTTCATTTGTTTTGAAGTTATTGTATTTATTTTCCTTTAATAGTTTTAATTGTATAGTTGCTCTTGTACGCGTGTTGGATAGAATTATGAGTTGTAATGTATGTTGAAAATATGCTATGATATGTGAAATATAAGATTTCTGATTATTTGGATTTAATTGTCCTGTTTACGTCACTTTGTTTATATAAAAATTCGTATTTAATGAAATGTAATTGGTATTGATGACTTGAATTTGCAATTGATCCTAATATGTTGATTTGAAATAATTGTTCATTGTTTTAGATTGTAATTCGACCATGTATATATATGTCGAATTGAAATTATGCATTGTAAAACTATCCGTAAAATTATTATAATATATAAAGGATATAATTCTTAATTTATGAATTTAATTACCTCGTTGTATGCCTAGTTGCTTGAGAAAGTTGTAAGTTCCACAATAAGTAATTTTGAATAAATTGACTTGAATTCTTGGATGATAATTGAATTGAAATTATTTTATATAAATTCATTAGGGACTCTCACACTTAAGAAATGATTTAGTTGTACGTATATGAATTTAGTTGGCGTTGAATGAATTAATATGAAACAATATGATTTGTGTCTTATTTCTAATTCCCCTATTTGCATTATTTGTGCATATAACCGTGTCCTAATGTGCAATATGATTTTATTAAATTATATGATGACTGGTTTTATATGAAATGAATATGGAATTTAATTCTGCTTACGTGTCTACATCTTATATGTGTTTGAGCTTTGTCGTGAGTCTCTATGGTTTTGGTTTGAGTCTGAGTCTTGTTTTTGGTGTGCTCAGTCGTTCAGGGTTCTTCTACGAGGGTCTGTCAGCTATTTGAGTTTCGTGGGTTGAGTGTTTGGCCCTACACACTCCAGACTCTACTTTCTTGGAGGTGAGGATTTTTCTTTTATAAACGACCTATAACCTTGCATGTTTTAAATAGCCAAATGGTTTTAATATCCGAATTAGCCATATCTTTTATACCGGCTATGTATCGAAAATGTTTTTAAATGGTGTAGTGTTAACCCTGAGCCTATTTTGCGAGATCCTGTTATTGCCCCCGGCTCTTCTAGCGCTGGACTAGCCAGTGTGGATTCCTATTCGTAGCGCCCAGGGGCTTGTGTCTTGCGTGATCCGGGGAGGTATCGGGCCGACGGTGACCTCTTGCGCAAGTCTCACCTGTTTGGAGCAACTCGGATACCTACCAGGAGGTTTGGTGGGAGATGGATTCCGGTCTGGGGAGTCATGAACTTGCAGATCACTTTGTCCTGGATGGCGAGGGTTAGCTACCCGGACCATCAACGGAGTGTAATGGAGAACCTATACCTGTTTTCTCATCTGTAATAATTATAATTCTTAAAACGTGCTTGTATATGATTTACTTGCTCGTACCTGCCATTTAATAAGTGAAAAGAGGAGTCCAGGATGGAATAAATACCCGTTCTCGCCGGGTCCCCTAAAATGTTATACATAGATATCCGTAACCTCTGGTAGCCCCCAGTCGCTGCTCGACCCGGAGTCCGTGGATCGTTTAGGTAAAATGGGCTTCAACAGAGGCGTATGGATATCGACTCATGCATATTATATCCTGTTTACGTGACTTGCATGTATTGGCTTAATTCCACCCGTACGATTGATTTATTCCTGATTCCCTTTTCTGTTTTAACAAATAGAAGTACAGTGGAATTATGCCTGCCTGATTGCCTGATTATATATATATGCGTGTGTACCCCACTCACTCAGTCAGTTGGCTGACCCCCTCCATCTCGTTGTTTTTAGTGTCTGTCTTGTAGGTTCAGTGGTCGTCAGGCGGGAGTCTTTTGAGGTCTTTATTCGGGTCTTGTAAGCCATCTTGTATCTTTAATGCTTTACTGAACTCGGGACAGGTTCTAGGAACTCTAGTTGAACCCGTCTTTATGATTATACATGTATTGATTTGGGACAAGTTAGGACAGGTGAATACTTAGTTGAACCCGTATTTACTTTTTGTTATGTGATTTGTTGGTATAGGGTCTAGTCTCGCCTAACCCAGGATTATTTTTTTTGTTCTGTCTCCGTTCGCTGTGAGTTTTGGTTCATGTATGGTTTAAATTTCATGGGTGGACCGGACTCACGGTGCAGGGGATGTGGTGCCCTCCGTTTAGGGTGTCACACGAAGCTTTCTCCCAACTTTCAAACCAAGGTAAACATCACTTGGATAATTTTCCCGGCTAACATTAGAGATAGATAGTGAACAACTGATTGTAGTGTGGGATTGTAGACTCTTGGTATTTCTAGGTTTTAGATTTCTTTTTCTGAACATAATTCTGATAAACAATTTCAAGAACCCCATGGCCGGAGCAAGCCCTCCAAATAACTCTGTTGTGAATGAGATGGTTGAGGAGATAGAGGAGATGTCACCACGGGTTACGCCACTTCGTAGAAGCAGGAGTATTCCGGCGGTGGTTCCATCGGAAAGAGTGACTCCGCCCCCAAGGAGTAATAGTGTTCCAAGGGCAATTCCGACGAGAAGGGTGGAATATGATGAGGAGGGGATCCCTATGGCATTACCTATGGCTAGCACCAGCGGCGTGGGTGTTGACGAAGAACTAAATGCTGCAGTTCGGGGTATGAGTGAGGAGAACCCAGAGAACATGGATGAACTATTTCAGCAATTGGACAATGCTGAGTTGATGATCCGGCAGGGGGAGGACGCTCCCCGTGACAAATTCGGCGGTTAGACCCCAGGATCACAGGGTGACCGTTGCAATGACTTTTGATGAGGCGGGGACTTCCGGACAAGTGGAGAAAGAGCCCCTGAGGAGGAGGGAGAAGGGAAAAGAACCCGTTACTAAGGTGCGAGGGACAAACCCTCATAAACAAAAAAGCCCCCCAGCGAAATTGAATCCACCATGACCCAAGAGGAAGTATATGAGTTGTTGGAGAAGACATATTGGGCCCCAGACTTGTGGGTCCGCACTGCTGGCGAGGGTCAAAGGGCTAATGATCCCCTCGAGGGTTTCATGACGGTGTACCGGGATGCTGTTTCCCTGGGTGGGTTATGGTTCCCTATTCCCCAAGAAGTGAGGAATATTGTGAACCACCTGGATCTATGCCCGTCGCAGATCTTGCCCAACGGAATAGGGCTTATCAACTGCTTCGTGGCCCTTATGAAGACGTCCGGATTCGAACCCTCGGCGTCAAACTTTGTTAAGCTCTTCCAAGTAGCCAAGTCCTCTCGCTCGTCGCCGGAAGCAGGATTCTACTACATATCGTCCAAGAGGTTTATGAAGATCATCAACTCCTAGAAGGACTCCTTGGGCGAGAATTGGAAGAGCATGTTCTTTTTTGTTAATGGCCCCGATGAGATGTTTGGAGTCCCAAGGAGATGGGTGGCACATGGTGATGGCCCTGTGGTGAGGAATAGGTCCCCGAACGCGGTGCTCGAGGGTTGGCCCAGGAGTTTGGCTACTGCCATGAATACCTTAGATAACTTTCTGGAGACCGAGGATTTCTTGCAGAACCAGGGGTCTTTGTTCCGTTTTGGGTTGTCAATGCACCCACAATTCGTAGAAAACCCGCCCACGGATGTCATGGAGAAAGATGGTTAGACTTCTTAGGACTAATTCTTGCCTAACCCGCTAACATTGAGCTCTCGTGTTAACATTTGGAATGCTTCCTTAGTTTTCTTAGAGTTCCGCTTCCTCTTTTTTTTTTTGAATGTTGAGCTAACGCTCATTTTTTGTTGTTTTGATGCAGCGATTGAAGTGCTGATGGCGGGTAAAACAGCTTCCCAAGTTATTGCTTTGATGAAGGCTCGTTCTGCGAGCACCAACGCTGAGGGGAACCCTCCGGTCCTTACTCCACCAGCGACCCAGACGGTCGAGACCAAAAAAAATCAAGAAGCTCCTCCGGCAACGGTGGCCATCGAGGGTCAGGATGCTGCAACTGACCCCTCGGGAAAGAAAAAGAGGAAGTTGACGAAGCCAGGAGCGACGGTCGAGAAGAAGCCCCGGGGATCTGCGTCAGGTGTGGTGATAAAGGATGGTGGAGGTGGACGCTCGCATCCTTTCAAGAAATACCAGAGGATGGTTGACCCCAAACGAGTGACAGCAAAGGGGAAGAAAGTTTTAGTCGGCCCCATAGAATTTGATGATGGGTACACTTCCTCGTCCGAGGAGGAAAAGTTTTGGCAGTTCGAGCGTCAAGGTGACGCTCGCTACGAGAGGGCCGGGAAGGATGGGCCTATGTTGATGAAGAGCAACTTGACCTCCCAGCTAATTAGTGGAGGGGTACTGGACCAGGTCCAGTTCACTGGCGATCATGCTTCGATGAATGAACAACCCATTGAGGAGGTTTTGGCGGAGGCGAGTCATGCCTTAATAGCGGTAAAGCCTCTTCCTTCCTTAGGCTTTTATTTATGTGCACACTTAAAACCTTGTAGAGTTTTCCACTGACTAAAAGATTTTTTGTGCAGGGGGTTCTTCCCAAAATGAAGAATATAGAGATGCGGGCCCAGGCTTACGCTAAGCGTAAGACCTACTATAAGAGGCTCGTGAGGGCCAACAATCCGGATTCCCTCAAAAAGCAGATCCTGGACTTGAACGGCAAGGTTGGAACCCTGCAAGTTTCAGTGAAAGACAAGGATGCTCGCATCTTAGCCCTCGAGAAGAAGATGAAAGACTTGGGAGACAAGCATAAAAAGGACTTCGAGGAGTGGCGGAAGAGGGAGGAGCGATATAAGAAGGAGGCAGTTGAGCGTGAGGTAAGGCTCGTAGATCTGGCCAAGAAGGTTGAGGAGATAGAGAACCGATCGCTGGCGATCGAATTGAGGGCCAGGAAGGAGGCTGTGAAGAAGTTTATACGCACTAGGGCGTTCGACTTCCTAGCCAACCTTCACTGAATTGTTTCGACCCAAGCCTTCTTCTGGAAGGGGATAGGGTAGCTTATCAAGCTAGGTCTGGCTCCAGCTAACGCTCGCGAACATCCTCAGCTGGATATGGAGAAGGACGAGAACCTGGAGATGATTTCGGGGGTCGGCGGCGAGGTTTCCGAGGAGGACATGGCTGAGCCCGAGTATGCGGAGCTTGTGCATACTATGCAAGTAGAATTCTTGACTGCCAACATGCCTCCTGGTGGGAGAGTAATGCTCGATGGAGGTGAGCCTCTGAATCCTACCCCTTTGGCCATCGCTCCTCCAGAGCCAGAGAATCCTGTTGCCAATGCTCATACTGAACCTTCCAATGTTCCCACTGCCAATGCCTCCAATGTTGACACTTCCAGTGCCCCTGATGCCAATGCCTCCTAGCTCTTTGTTGAAGTTTCCTTTGCGATGATGCTTTCTGTTCTTCATTTATACTTTGAACAATTTCTATCTTTGAGATGTAATTGGATGAACACTCTTTGGAATTTTTGTCATTATGCTTGTCTGGATGAATGAAGGCTCTTTTTGCTTTCTGAATGCTTGCCTTCTAATCTTTTAATAATTGTTTATGTGTATTTGGCTATTGATTTATGTTTGATAGCATTTCTGAGAATGCTTGCTTTGATAGCATAATCGTAGCCACGCGAGTGATTAGTGAGGGCACGAGAGAACGTATGTATGGGGCTTTCCCTGGCCAGGTAAAAATAAGAAATCCAGAATACCCAAAATAAATGCTAAGTATAGAAGACCTTAGGGCGTAATAATAACTTATGCCTTTGTTAAACCTGAATGTCTTGGACTTAGGAAATATTATGAATTTCGCTAAGTGTCACGGGGGAGAATAATTCGTTAAAGGGTTCCCCTACATGATGATCCGTCAGGGGTTTGCAAGCTTAGGCTGGGGTGAGACCCTCGAACCTATTCGCTCGTGCTCCCTGCCTACTGAATCTGCCCGGCTAAGTTCCCCTATTTAATGATCCGTCAGGGCTTTGCAAGCTTAGGCTGGGGTGAGACCCTCGAACCTATTCGCTCGTGCTCCCTGCCAACTGGATCCGCTCGGCTAAGAGGGATTAGAGTAAGATGGGACTGTTTTGACGTGGAGTTACTCTCGACATGGAGTTTAGCCCAGTTAACCCTCGGGCAGCATGTTACCCAAGATTAAGATAAGAGAAAGACTGTAATAATAATAATGATCAAAGATGGACTGAATAAATGTACTTAACGTTTTCATTCCATTGAAAAGAGATATAACTCGTCCCGAGGGAAAGTTATACAATGCTCATACGTAAAATTTTCTGAGATTGCAAGCGTTCCACGGTCGGGATAAACGCTCGCCTTGCAAAGTTTCCAGCAGGTAGGTGTTGTTCGCTCGTACCTATATAACTTTGAATGGGCCTTCCCAATTGGGATCTAATTTTCCGACGTGTTTAGAGACCTCAACTTTCTTGAGAACTAAGTCTCCAAGTTGGAAGGTTCTTTCTTTAACACTTGTTGTGCAAGGCGACCGTTGCCTTGTACTTGTGAATACGAGCCCAAGCGGTATCACGCTTTTCGTTGATTAAGTCTAGCTCCAGCGCTCGATTGCTGTCATTAGCAATGGGCTCGAAGTAGGCTATACGTGCAGACTTCTGAGCGAGTTCTGCAGGTATCATTGCCTCGAATCCGTACGTTAGGGCATAAGGCGTCTCGCCGGTGGCCGCTCGTGGGGTAGTACGGTACGCCCAGAGGGCTCCTTGGAGTTCCTCAGCCCATTCTCCCTTCTTACTCTCGAGCATCGTTTTGAGATGCTGGAGTATGATGCGGTTCGTGACTTCAGCTTGACCGTTGGCTTAAGGATGACCCACGGAAGTGAAGCGTTGCTCTATTCCAGGCTTTGAGCACCAGTCCCGGGTGTCTGCAGCGATGAATTGTGAGCCATTATCCGAGATGAGTACCCTCGGAACACCGTAACGACAGATGATGTTTTTCCATATAAAGTCTCTAACCGTCCTGAAAGTGATTTTCGCGACCGCTTCTCCTCAGCCCATTTAGTGAAGTAGTCTACTTCTATGATAGCAAACTTTCGTTGGCCGACCGCCATTGGAAGGGGTCCCACAATGTCAATGCCCCATTGGTCGAACGACCATGATACGTCCACTGGGACCATGTGAGCAGCTGGAAATTGTGGAACGTTCGCGTGAAATTGGCATTTGGGGCACTTCTTGGAGTAATTGATGGCATCCTGCAAGACCGAAGGCCAGTAGAATCCACTCCTTACAATCTTTTTAGCTAAGATACGCCCGCCGGAGTGATTCCCACAACTGCCACTATGTATATTCTCGAGGACCTCATTGGCTTGCTAGGATCTCAAGCATCGTATGGAAGGACCCTGAAATGAGTGCTTGAAAAGGCGTCCCTCGTGGTCCATTGAGAACCGAGGAGCTTTGTTTCTGATTTTCCTTGCCTCAACTTTATCGCTCGGGAGGTTCCGTCTCGTAAAAATAAGATGATTGCGTCGAGCCAGCAAGGCTCGATTGGATCAATCATGTTCACCTGCATGACTGGCTCGTTTTCCTCTATCAGGGGTCCCTCGGTGCATAAGAAGGTGACTGCACGCTCTGCAAACTTCGAGAGAGCATTCGCACGCTCATTTTCTGCCCGTGGAACCTGCAGTAGGTGGAACTCTTTGAACTCTGCTATGATTTCTTTCACTTTTGCCAAGTAACGCACCATGGTGGTTTCTCGAGCTTCGTAAGTTCCATCAATCTGACTTGCGATCAATTGAGAGTCTACGTAGGCCGTTACTCTGTTCACTCCATTTTTTCGAGCAATTCTTAAACCATGAATGAGTGCCTTATACTCGGCTTCATTGTTGGTGGCTTGGAACGCCAGCTTGATCGCGAAGTCCAGCTCTACTCCTTGGGGATCCCTCAAGGTTACCCCGACTCCCCCCTTGCGAGGTCGAGGAACTATCTGTGTGTAATAACCATAATCCGTTATCCTCGGGCGATTGAAAGTCCACCCCGAAACACTCGACCAAGAGATCTGCTATGGATTGGGCCTGTATTGCTGCGCGTGGCTCAAAGCTGATGTCAAACTGGCTCAATTCAATTGACCATTTGATTAGTCTCCCCGAGACATCGGGTTTGGCCAGGACTTATTTAAGGGGTTGATCTATGAGCAATGTGATGAAATGTGCTTGAAAATATGGCCTCAACCGTCGGGAAGCGTTAATGAGTGCGAAGGCAAATTTTTCGATCTCGGCATAACGTTTTCCCGTTCCTTGCAAGGTCTTGCTTAGATAATATACAGAAAGATGCTTCCGCTCGCGAACGGCGACCAGGACTGCGCTCGTGGCCTCGTTGGAGACTGAAAGGTAGATGAACAGACGCTACCCTTCTACAGGTTTGGTTAAGAGTGGAGCGCGCCAGAGATACTGCTTCATACTCTACAGGGCTTGTTCGCATTCTGGGGTCCACTCGAAGTTTCGAGCGTTGCGCAAGATCTTAAAGAAAGGTAGGTTTCGGTCAGCAGACCGTGAGATGAATCTGTTGAGGGATATTATTTTTCCAACCAGGACTTGAACTTTCCTCACATTCCGAGGGTAAGGAATATCCAGTATAGCTTTGATCTTTTCCGGGTTGGCCTCAATCCCTTGTTGGCTGACCACGTAACCAAGAAACTTACCCCCGCGAACGCCAAATGTGCACTTGGAAGGATTGAGCTTCATTCCATACTGCCGGAGGATGTTAAATGCTCGGTGTAGGTCATCCAGGTGTGAGCCCTGACGCTCGCTTTTAACAATCATATCGTCCACGTAGACCTCCATGGATTTGCCAATTTCAGGCTCGAACATTCGGTTACGAGGCGCTGATAGGTCGCTCCCGCATTCTTGAGGTCAAAGGGCATGACTAGGAAGTAATATACCCCCATATGCACCACAAACGAAGTTTTTGGACGGTCCTCTGGAGCCATGAATATTTGATAGTATCCTTGAAACGCGTCCATCATGCTCATAAGCTCACAACCTACCTTTGAA
>JBBMKE010424529.1:0-10709 GCA_037834125.1 Lippia alba | reverse complement strand
CACCTTGGAAGATGGGTTCAAGCCACGTCAATTAGCATGAAAAGCTTTATGCTTCGAATTTAAAAAAGAAAATAATTTAAATATATATATATATATATATATATATATATATATATTACCTCATGTCCATTCGGATCACAGCTTGGTGCTAATTAACACTATTCATGAAGACACTATTCGCGAAAAGCAAATTCGCTTTGAAATTGCTTGGGACTCGAATCCAGAATGCAAAGCTCTCATCGAGAGAGAAGGGTCTAAATGGAGGGATGCACATACTAACCTTGCAAGGTTACCACCTATCCTAAAGACCTGGAATCGGGAGGTCCTTGGTAACATATTTGGACGCAAAAAGAAATTATTGGCATGCATTGAGGGAATCCAAAAAATTCCAAGTTCATAGCTACACAATCATCTCTGAGTTTTAGAACGGGAGCTCCTTGATGAGTATTGAGTACAATCTTAAACTACAACAAGGAGAAACACTGTGGTTCCAAAAGTCCAAAATAAATTGGCTGGACACGAACTTTTTTCACCTCTCGACAATTTGTAGAAGGAAAAGAAACAAGATTGTTACACTCAAAATTGATGGTGAGTGGATTACAGACAAAACGAGGATGCACGAACATGTTAATTCTACAAATTGTCGAGAGGTGAACCTCTTATAATTAAACTACCTCAAATTAAACGTGGGAGTAAAAGAGTTCAATACCTCTTACCACTTCTCTAATTCAGTTTCATTTTACGATATTTTCTCTAATTTACAATCAGTTCTTTTTCCTCTCACTGCTTCTTCTCTTTTTCCATTTCTCTAATTCTTAATCAGTTTTTCTCCTTTTCTTATTTTCTTGGCCTATCACTAGATCAACATTCTCAAACCCTTGCAAATTATCCAGAGGTGGACTCAAGGTATTCTCTTCTCCATCATTTTTCCTGCAATATTTCTATCCTTAATTTTATTTTTTAAATATAATTAAGATTTTGGAATTGAACATATCTTATTTTTTATATATGTCCGGTTCCAATTCAAGAAAAATCCAAAAACCATGAATATGATATGATTAGGGATGTAAACAAACCGAGTCGAGCCAAACCCTGCACTTTTTTTAGGGTTCGAGTTCGGTTCGGGGGGTATTTTAACGAACCCGAACTCGAGCCTGACGAATCTCAGAAAACGAGGTTCGAATTCGGTTCGATAAAGAGTTCGGTTCGAGTTCGGTTCGAATTCGGTTTGAAGGTTCGCGAACCTTTTTCATAAATTTCCAAGGAAAAAAAAATTTTCAGGAGGAAAAAAATGTAGGCCTGGGTGGAATTGGTCTGATGGCACTGTTGTGGTGGTGGAAACGCAGTCAGTGGATGGTTGAGGGCTTCAGGCGCAGCAGCAAAAGCGACGGTGAGGGTCGGCCGGTGATGCTGTGGTGGTGGGTTCTTGAAGGTTTGAGGCGCAGTAGCAGGACACGCAGCGGCAACAACGGTGAGAGGAAATATATATATAATATAACGCCATCCGTGTATTATAAGTAAATATATATAGAATAATATATTATATAATATGTAATAATATAAATAATATATAAAAATTTAAATAAAGGGAAGATTAAATTTGACTACCCTGCATTTAAGCCTAATTACAATTTAATTCACGATTTTTAGAAAATTACAAATTAGTCCCTAACTTTTGAAAACTATTTGTGGTCCCTAGGTTTCCGTTTTGTCATTCCCAAAATGCCCCTGATTTGTTGTTAAAATCATATTTTGTAGGGATCGTTTTGTTATTTTTATAAACTTTAGGGATAATTTTGTAATTTTGATTATATTCAATGTAACACTCATAAAATCGTCAAGGACATAAATGTACTTTTACAAATTCTGTTAAGGGACCTCATATCAAACAAAATTGTAGGGACTAAAATGTAATTTTCTAAAAATTGTGGATTAGATTGTAATTAGGCCTAAATACAGGGTAGTCAGATGTAATTTTCTCTTTAAATAAAATATATGGGTTCGCGAGCCAGTTCGCGAGTCCAAATTTAATAGAGAAAAGGTTCGAGTTCGCTTCGTGAAGGTCACGAATCGAGCCAGGGTTCGGTTTTCGGGTTCGATTACTTCAAATTCGAGCCCGAACCTTTATTGATTCGGTTCGTTAGGCTCGCGAATGGGCTCGTCTCGTTTGCATCACTAAATATAATGACCTAATCGATGAGCATAAAATCTTTTACTAATATCTTTCTTGAATGAAGCTTGTATGTGGTCAGAACGTTAGACTTCCAAATTTTGATGATTAATGAAAATATTTGCTTTCCATAATATGTGCCCGTACGTAGTGCGGAATTAATAGCAAATACTTTAATTTAGTATATGTGATTAAAGTAGTGTTTACATTTCTATTTTTTTATACATGTAGAATGATACATAATTTATTTATTTCTTAATTTGCAGATTATACCTGGCGTTACGAACTAAATTAGGTGAGTTGATTTCTTCTTGTATAAGGTGAGTTGATTTCTTCTTATATAACATTTTGTTGTAAAAATTATCTTGATACATATACTCTTGCAAAAAGGAATAATATATATTCTGTAAATGCAGTTTTTTTTTTTTTTGTAAATGTAGGTTGTTTTGGATGACAAATTTCATTTTTTGTGTGTAAATGCAGGTTATTTTGGATGACAAATTTCTTTTTGTGTGTGTAAATGCAGGTAACTACATTGGTGAAGCATGTTAGAAGAATTCAGATTTTAGATTGTAGAAATTGAGTTTTTAATGTTAGGGAGTTGAATAATTGTACGTGTTGTATTGATCTTAGAATGATCTAGGAATTGAACGACTTTGTATTACAAAATAATTAGTATTTTGATGAGTTTCATTTAAGAATTTCTTTATAGTTGATTGAATGTTCAAAATTGAAGTGCAATTCAATCTTCTGGCATTTTATAAATGTGAAGAAAGAAAAAATAACAAAATAGGAATAATAATAATAATAATAATAATATGTACGAAGTTTTGGGACTTTTTTTGGTCTTATAAATGTTTTAAAAAGATACAGTCTCGATAAAATAATCTATTGGGACATTTTAAGTGTCTCAAAACTTTATACAACACCATGCACCATTTATATTAAGTGTCCCGAAAAATAAAAGCGTCACAATATGTACCATATAGGGACACTTGATTGTGCCTCAATAATATTGCCATCTCCCCCCCTTTGCCCCGTAGTTGTTTCCAAGTTCCAACGACAAGTCAGTGCAACGGAGGCGGAAGCAATTTTTCCCCAGCCAAGCTCGGAGGAGATACAAAGGGTATGTAGGATAATTGCAAGTGGATTTGGAGTGATCAGCATCTTCCTAACAATCTAATCCACCTCGATCTAATCCAAACTGAGGAGAGAAGCCCAACCAGTATTGGCCACCACCTACGATCTAATCCAAACTGATGCATAATCTTGATAATTGACTTTAGATTTACAAAGAAAAACAGTGTCTAAAATGTCTGCATATGCAAATTAGGAAATGCAACTCCACAGAAAAATAAATTGTTTTAAAGGATATTATTTTGTGAACAATTTTTAATTAAATTAAGAATAAGAAATATATAGGCATGTAGTTATAAAAGAAAATAATACTTTAAAGGTTGTAATTTGCTACATGATTGGCATTTATCAATTGTGCTGTGCTAAGCGGCAGAGCCACTTTTGTATAGTTCGTTTTTGGTAATCGAACTATTAAAATTTAAAATATTTTCGACCAATTTTGCATAGTTGTATATCTAGATCTCAAATATGAGAGATTTTATTGAAAAAAGTTATTCTTGTTGTGCGTTTATTTTTTTCGTATAAATATTTGGCAGTACACGATTAATTAATTAGTGGTGATAATAGGTCATGACTGATGGGGATTAGGGCCACATATTAAACAAGTGTATATCTCGCTGTCGGGTGTCGGCTATAATATATGCATGCATGCACCCAAGTGTAAAGTGTTTGTAACAACTTTAATTATAAGATTAGTTAATTTAGGTCGTAATAACTTTATAAATTATTAATCGACTCCTCTTAATAAATAAAATCACACAACCATATCTCGTAAGTTTGTTTAGAAAAATGGTAAATTTGGCACATTAAGTAATTTAAAATGATATTTCATGTTATTAAGTGTTACGGTTGCAATTTAAAGATTTTAAATGGTGGAAAATTGCAATTTTAGAAAAAATATTTTTTTTTCAAATTCAAATTCACGCCAAATTAAATTATGTGCAAGGCATAAATCATTTGCAAATGTTGATGTTGCAATATTTTATTGTTGTGTCCAAATCAAACGTTTTTTATATTGTATTCAAACCCACATTTCATTCAAAAACCACACAAACAAAAGCTGACAATTTGAGGGAAAAAAAAATTCCGACCATGTCGAATGTTACGTAGGGAGAATCAAAGTGCAACTGTGGGAAGGTGATAATCAGGTGAACGTCTTGAAAACCTGATAATTCTGGTAGTCGCTTCCTCTCTTGCACAATTAAGGTATCATAATTCTTTCCCCTAAGTTAGCCCTATATTTTTTTCTTTTAAACTTCAAATGTCAGACATCTCGGTTCTTTATCTATTGTTATACCTGCATTTTTAGACTATTCATGCCTTGTACATGACTTAATACGAACTCAATTCGAGATCAGGAAAAAAATGTTCTTAAATTGCCACTTTTTAACACTTAAGGTCGTCCTTAAATTGCAATTGTAACAATTAGTGACATAAAATTTTAATTTAAGGGTTGTCTTAAATTTGCAATTTTCTCTAAGTTGTAACTAACGCTAATTAATTTATCTAAGTTAGGTTCATTTATGTCGTAGGAAAAGGACGCTTATTTAAAATATATATGAAGGGTACCGGTCGGTTTAAACTTTTTTTATAAAACAATAATAAGAAGAAGGAGAAGGAAAAAGAGATTTTGAAAATTTGTTTTCATGTAGTGAATTTCCATAAGTTACGGATGGTGATGCAAATGAGCCAAACCGGCACGCGAGTTTGTTGAGCAAGTTCGAGCCAAGTCGCGAGTCAGCATATTTAATTTAAAAAATATTATTTTAAATTATATGTCTATAACATTATATATATTTATTGATTTTTATACAAAATAAATAAATAAGTAATATATTTATTATATATATGTCTATATATTCTGATCCGGGTCGAAATTGGTTATGCTGATGTGGGGTCTAGTTGGCAACCTTGGCTTGGACCAGTCAAGAATTTATAATGTGGGCTCTTAACTCGACCTGAAAACACTTAACACCCGTGAGCTTAGTGCCAACTTGGGGGACTTGGGGTTTTGCCCAAGTTTGGCACTCCGACGCTCAAGTCAGTATTGGGGTCGACTCTAGTGAGAGAAATAAAGCAAGGAAGGCAATTAAGTGCTCATAAATGCTTATTAACAACCATTAAAGTGAGGAGTATTTATAGTCTCGGTGGAAAAATGCACTAGTGCGTGTCTGCAGGGTGCATTTAATGCAACTGAGCAGCTTTCCCGACGAGGTAATGGTCGATCCCGGCGACGGGGCGTAGGGCGTGCCAATTTCCTCTTTGGGCGAGACCGGCTTGCAGAGCATTAAATGCGTCTGGGTAAAACTGCGAGGAATGGGGATGCGACGCATGTCCTGAGACTCGAGCGTAAGAAGTATCCGACCTTTGGGGTCGGGATCGGGGCCAGAATAAGGGTTTAGTATGCCAAGTGTTGGGAGATCGAGATAGATCCCATCAAGCATAATCGTTTGTGGGATCGAGATCGAGTGCTCGCCGCGTGCGGGCATTGGGGCTGAGCTCGAGAGTTAGCCGCGCGTGGACGCTTGGGATCGGGCTCGACCTCACGGTGTGGGAGCCCTTTTGGAGCCGAGCCGATCCCTTTGGAGCGCGGGGGCTCGAGGTCCCGGCGTGGAAGCTTCGGATCGAGGTCGACCTCCCGGCATGGAAGCCTGGGATCGAGGTCGACCTCCCTTGGCCTGCGGGCTTAGGGGTTCGGCTTCGACCTCCATTGGGTAGTGTGCTAAGGGGTTCGGGTTCGACCCCTTTACCGCGTGCAGGGTTTAGGCCGTTGACACATGTCGCAGCGCTGGTGCGAACTACGTGGCGGCTTTAGAGTCCTTTCCGAAAGCCACGTATTATATCCGTTTTATGGCATATTAGGTAGATTATCAAGTAATTCATATCCAAATACGATCATTTAAGTTGTGGCTCATAAGTTTATTTATTTTGAGTATACTTGAGTTGCTTGCACTTGAAAAATTAAAGTATATATTCGACAACGTGCATGTGAAGAATTAAAGTTGAAATATCTGTAAATCATCTCAAAATATATAAAATTTTAACATAAGTTTGAAATTTTATCAATTTCATTGTATGACTTATGACCTTCACATAAATATTCTTACAGTCGTAATTTATAATTATTTTGGACGGTCTAGAATGTTCCCAAAGTAGATAATATCATGACTTGTTTTGATAAATTAGTTTACGTTATCTTTTTACTAGTGAAATGATTAATTGTCTAGCGGACGTTGATTAAAGTATTCGAAGTGAGCATCTTTGTAGAATAATAAATTTATAATCATAAGATCAAGACTTAAAAATTCAGTCAAATCTGCCGCACATTATCACTTCCACATTTTTACTGTGTTTAGTATGACTTTTTCCCCCATCGCGTTGAATTGTTTATTCTTGTACTTTTTATTGTTTTTATTCATTAACCTTTTTAAATTATACCGTGTTTTACAAACTCATTGTTGTTTCTAGTATCTATAAAATAAGTAGAAGAATGTAGTTTTGTACTTTATGTACGCCTAATCAAGATTCCATCATTTTCTACATTCCAAGATAATAAATGATATTATTAACAAAAGTATTAAATATTTTTGGGAGAACAAAATATTAATTAAAAGTATAAAATCCATGCCAATTAATTATATCATTCGGACATAAGGACATGGCTCATGAGTATCAAAAAATTGACACTTTATTGGGCCGTGTGATTTGAATTTTGCCTTTCAAGTTTCAACCCTTAAGGTGGCTCATAGTTTTGATTGAGACAATATTATTTTCGAAGTGTAAAAAAATTTGTTGGATAAATTTTTTTATAGCTGAAAACGGTTGTCTCGACTTATTTTTTTTGGTTATTGCTGATCTATAATAATAAGGTAATCTACATGTTTGTTAAAAAAGTAGACTGGACTAACATACATAATCAATACATACTTATTCTTCCCCTTATAATCGACCTTGTCCCGTTTGATTTCTGAATGAATAACCTACTCCTATATTGACGGGCCTTACCATTGAAATGAAACGAAAAAATGAATTTTTTTAATTAAATAAAAAAATGTTTACAATTTAAATAACAAATCATTGCATAGTAAAACAGGCAATACTACTACTAACATATACATATGGTGGCTGACGAAAATCATGTTATCTACATAATTACAATCCATTGTAACATTATATCTAGAAAAATTACATATAGTACTAAGATTTAAGACCGAAGACTAATCGGTTATAGGTTGTTTGAAACATTAGTTGGACCGTCCAAACACATATTTGTTGGTTACAGTTTCCGACCAAGACTTTCCGCGGCCACGCTAACACCGACCCACACTCCCAATAATCAATCATTAACTAACTATTTTAATGCTAAGCCGCCGTTATGGAATTTACTTGTTTAATAACCCAGTTACATTTCCCATTATGCTTTTTTTCCCCTGAATTAACTACATTAATTCTAGTATTGACAGCGCGTGTGCTCAGTAGTCCATAAAAGTGCGTGGTGGAGTGACGTATCCGGATAAAAGCATGGTGGTTTTGGAGACCCTTGGGCGGGCATGCCGGCTTGGGAGGTAGTATTGAGTGATTGTGATGCTTTTCCCAAAATCACGTGTAATCACATGATTGGTGGCTCCTCCACCCACTGATCTACCAAATCTTATGGGTACTAGTACGAAAAAAGGTGCACCACCGCCACACAACATTTACCATACAAATGCCGCCGCTTCACCATTATTACGAAGCCCAAAAATATCCACCTCATCATTCTTTTTATTGCTATTATTCTTTATTTCCATTTTCTTTTGAAATATATCAAGTGCCTTAAATAAATAATAATGTGATTTAAATATAAAATGGATTGATAATCTTTTATCAATAATTAGTTTTTGGGCTGAATAACTATTTAATATGATACTAAAGTATATTCATACATGTTTTGATTTCCGCATTTCACGACTTTTATAATTTATGTGTTTGTTTCTATATTTTCAAGATGTTTCGATTCCTGATTTGCAGTTTGTCCCGCATTCTGCAGCCACTACGCGTGACGGAAGTGTATTATGTGTCTCACAGCTCTCCACTCAATAACTGACTTTTATGATAAGTAAAATCATGTTCATTATTCAATAAAATAGATTATGTTTTTAAATTAAAGAAGTGTTGTGATTATAAGGATATAGATTAAGTTACACAATATAGACATAAAATTATATTTCTAGTATAAAATACAATATAGACACAAAATTTTGAACTTTTGACATAATTATAGGAAACTAAGAAACAAAAAAGAGCTCCAAATTAATGAGTTAACTGCACCAAACCCCCTGTGTTATCTTCAATTTGCAGAAAAAACCCCCAGTTATGGAAATTAGGTAAAAAAACCTTATGTAATTTTATTTTTTGCACACCGCCCCCCGTCGTCATTTGGTCAACATAAAAATGTGATATTCCTAATTTACCCCTACTTTACATATTAAAATAATATTAAAAATATATATTATATATATTAAGAATACAAATATTATAATTACATTATTATTAAAATATACATATTATATATAAAAATAAAAAATATATAAATATTAAACATCACTTTTTATATTTTTGAATGTATATAAAAAATACATATAAATGAAATATTATTATTTTTAAAAATATAATTAATTATATGTATATATACTACATAGATATATATAATATATATACATAATACAATATATTGTATTTTATTATTGTACATAATATATTATATAAATATAAAATAATATATAGTGTACTGCATATATTACGGTATATATATATATATATATATATATATGTCATCTTCGTCTTCAACCTCCATGACCGCCGCCGCTGCTCCAAGCTCCATGACCGCCGCCGCTGCTCCGTCGCCAACACCAGTCATCTTCGTCTTCAACCTCCATGACCGCCGCCGCTGCTCCAAGCTCCATGACCGCCGCCGCTGCTTCATCGCCAACACCAATCATCTTCGTCTTCAACCTCCATGACCGCCGCTGCTCCAAGCTCCATGATCGCCGCCGCTGCTCCATCGCTAACACCAGCACCACCACCACTCCCTTTCCTACTCATCCGCCGGCACATTCCTCGTTCCGATGACCGACGACCACCACAGATCTACAGCTGCTCCCACTTCGGCTCTCAATCGCATCGCCTCTTCTCCTTCCCCGCCCAACACCAGACAACCGCCGTCCTTCTCCTCCACTGCCGTCGCCGCCGACCCTTCTTCTCCTTCCCCGATTTACTGTCGTCGCCGCCGGCCCACTCTTCTCCTTCCCAGATTCGCCGGAGGCGGCCCACACTCTTCTCGTTCCCCGACCAGCAGCAGTCGCCGGCCCTCTTCTCCTTCCCTGAACGAACGACAGCCGCCGGAGCACACACACACACACACACACACACACATATATATATATATATATATATATATATATAGATATAGATATATATATATATATTACAATCTTACAAACCAATGACTTAGTCATAGCAAATTCAAGAAAACTATAAAATAAGCCATGCACACATGAAATATATATTATAATATTAATATATCACAGGTCTTGGTTAGTATGTGTGTTTTAGTTAACTAACCCCAAGAGCTAGTTAATGATATATGTGAGAGTTGTTTAAACATTTTGGTAAGTAGTTTAGTAATTAATTAATTAATTAATGTTGGCAACAGCCTCACACTCTCAGGTCCATCAACTGAGGTCGTGTAAAACTATAACGTGAAACTTAAATATAAGATACGATGTGTTTTGATAGTAGGCTGCTGCCCGAGCATTTAAAGGTAATAAGTAGTTTAGTAACAAACACGGAATAGGTGAAGCAAACTTACTGCAATAACACCAGTATTATCCAATATCCCAGAACCACCGGAAGCAAAATTAACACCACGAACTATTCTGCTTCCATTCGTCGATGGATCACCAAAAGGCGGAATAAGCGGAAGCCGAAGCTTCTCTCCAAGCACGTCGATGACATTCTTGCCATTGGTGAACCTCCCCGATGTTCCGAGAGGAAAATCAACTCCATAAGGTAAGTAATCTGCTTTGGCCCTGGAATTCTCCAGGAAGTTGTTGTTTCCATTGTCGACCAAAGAACTCCCAAACACGAACATTCCTTTAGTTTTCGGCTCATATTTCAGGCAAATGGATTGAGAAAACAAGGAGAAGAGGAAGAAGGAAAAGAATGGGAGGTTTTGAAGTCTTGTTTGAGGCATCATGGTTGGTATTTGCCGTGTATGTGACATGGAGAAATGTGTGAGGAGTTAGGACCATGGCGGTGGATTTATAAGGAAAGAAACACGTTGGAAAGGAATAAAATATATTTATATTTAGGAAATAATTGAATTTCATATTCAGGTAATCTGGATTGGCTTTGAATTGAA
>JBBMKE010424511.1:0-10711 GCA_037834125.1 Lippia alba | reverse complement strand
AATCCCATCAGACTAAGTTACAATCACTTCTTGGATGAAGATACAAAATCTCTCTTCTTACTTTGCTGCTTATTTCCTCAAGGTTATGATATTCATGTTAAGTACTTGACCATGTACGGTATAGGGCTTCGCTTGTTTCCAGGAGTTAAGAGTGTGGAAAAGGCAAGAAACAAAGTCATCACAGCATTTAAGACGCTTAAAGCTCGTACTTTGCTTCTAGATGGCAGTGATGAGAATCAGGTCAGAATGCACGATGCTGTTCGTAATGCAGCCATGTTTCTTGGTGCCAAAGAAGGGCGTGTTGTTGACAGTTCATCTTCAGGAGGAGAGTCTATTAATTGCGAGTGGATTTCGGTGCATGAGAACGAAATGAACAAGCTTCTTGCTCGGTCGAGTTTTCCAAATCTTCGCCTCGTGAATATCGATAATTACTCGAAAGAAATTGAAATCAATACAGACTACCCTGATTTCTTTCAAGGAATGATTGAGCTTAATGTGTTGGCTTTATCTACCATTTCGTTTAGATCACTACCGGAAACAGCACGATTGCTGAAAAATCTTAAGACATTGTATTTAGACGGCTGCACCTCATTGGAGACAATCAATATCGTTGGTGAATTATTGAGTCTCGAAATCCTAATTTGTCGTTCTTGTGACATGATTGTGAAGTTGCCTGAGGAGATTGGGAGACTTGAAAAACTAAGGATGTTAGAAGTTTACAAATGTCGGAGGCTCAAAGGCATAGCGAAAAGAGTCATATCAAACCTCAATCGATTGGAGGAGTTGATGATCATAAAGAGCTTCAATATTGAATGGGATCACACAAATAAACTTAATGACATTAACCATTTGAAAAATCTCAGCAGATTGGAAATTGAAATTGAGGATTCCACTGTAGCTGCGGAAATGATGTTTCTTGATGAGGGGAAAGTGAGATATGAAGTCAGATTTGGTGGAAGTCGTTGGAGAAGTTGTGAACTTCATCACAGACGCTTCGACTTTGCAAGATGGGTTGAGGTGGTGTTTCTGTTTAAATAGTTATGAATTGTGACGATTATCCATTTTGTCTTGAGATTTTTTAGAACCAAAAAAGGATTATATGCTTCATTATATCTTTAGATTCATGATGGTTCCCGTAAGTCCATGCCCAACTAGATTCAGCCTTTGCAAACGAATCTATGTTGTGAAGTCCATAAATTCTATGATTAATGCATGGCTACATATTATATAAGTGTTAATTGTTTATTTGCAGAGTATAGTCGATGACATGGTCCTCCTACAAAGATGCGTGAGTAGGAACTATGTGTGGCGTGACGATGTTGACTTTTTCTATCAAGTTGAGGCAATAGAAATATATGATTTTAGCATTGGAAGATTATTTCATTCCTCATCAGCTAACTATCTTGACAACCTCAAGGAACTGAGAATCTCCAAGTGCAAGAACATGGTAAAAGTGATTGAGAGTGATAATCTCATAAATTCGCGCAAACTATTTCCTAGTTTGCATAGTTTGTATTTGGAAGACTTGCCCAAGTTAGAAATCTTCGGTTGGAGCCATGAACTCAACTTGGCTTCCCTGGAAAATGTACGGATTAAAGGTTGCCATAACCTGAAATTCTTTGCCATGCAAAATGTAAGCACGCCGAATTTGGAAAGTATTGTTTTTCTTATAAATTCTCACGGGGACATCTTGTATTGATATTGATCAATATGGTTGTTTTTTGCAGGTTTCGCTTCGTAGCTTAAAGAAAGTTGTTATAATCGATTGTAATCACATTGAAAGCTTATTTTCGGTTTCAATGGCTTTAAATTTTCACAATCTCAGGACATTGAGCATCTCCAGATGCAAGAAGATGATATCAGTGATTGAGAGCAATGATGCATCGATAGATATACTATTTTTTTCTCTGAAGGAACTAGAACTCCGTGACTTACCGAAATTACAGAGTTTTTCTAACTCGAAATATGATATTGAGTTGTCTTTATTGGAAAATGTTTGTATTTACAGCTGCCCATTGTGGCAGAAATTTAGTATGGGGCCTGTGAGAACACCAAAGTTGAAAAGGGTCGAAATCAATTCCAAAGCAAATGATAGGGGGACTCTTGAATGGTGAAACACTAATCAATTTCATCAACTGAACTCCAAGGCTAAGATAATGTACTTTTCATGGTTTTAATGTTTCGAGAAAATTGTAATTTTAATGTCACATGTCATTAATTATTGTTATTATTATTATTTTTAATTTCATATGTTTGAAAAGCTTCACATTTTAAAAATCCCATTTTTTAGCCTCAACAATGTGACACTTACAAAGGATTATTATTTTTTCGTTTTTGTTAATGTTTATTCCTCCCCTTAGTAATTCTTGCACACTCGTTATATTATTATTAAAAATATTTTCTCTCTCTCTCGTGTTTCACCCATCCGGTCGGTTTCTTACCGGACAACTCTTTTCCCTCCCCTTATTCCAAGAGTTAGGGACTACTCCGAAGTCTCGATCGATAGGCGCGGATTGACGCTCTTATCACTAGAGCTTTCATCGTATCGTTCTCATGGCTGAATCTGTGAACATGGAGAGTTTTAAGGAGTTCCAAAAGCAAATTGACGTCCAATTTGCTTCCCTTGGTCAAGTGGTACTGGACTTGAAGAAGGAAATGTCAGCCCTCACATTCCGTAGTGAGCAACAACGGACTGACGGAACCACGTCGTCACCGCTGCGACTGGCGGACACTCCGTCGCCTGGCAACACTTATCTGGGGTCGAAATTACATCTGGATATGCCTAAATGTGATGGCACGGATCCACTGGGGTGGCTTTTCAAAGCCCATAAATATTTTGTGTTTTACGCGATTCCTGAAGTGTCTCGCTTGTCGATTGTGGGGTTGATGCTAGACGGACCGGCTTTAGATTAGTTTCGTTGGAGATAAAGGAACAGGCTATTGGACTCGTGGCCGGACTTCATCACCAAGTTCAAACTCCGTTTCGCTCCGCTCAACTTTGTGGATTATTTTAGTATGCTGTCTAAGGTGCATCAACCGGGGTCTGTTATGGAGTTTCAATCTGCTTTTGAGAAGATATTAGTTAATATCACAGATGTTTCGGAATCGAATTTGCAATCGTTATTTCACGCGGGTTTGAAGAGGCATCTTCAGCATGATATTATTATATTGAAATCTAAGTCTTTATCGGAGTCGTTTGCGTTGGCTAGGGAGCTTGAGGCTAAGCATGCTGCATTATCATCCGTCTTACCATTACGTAATTCTCCGGGAGTATTGGCTGGTCCGCGACAGGGTGCGCCGCTTTCGACTCCCCATCGCATTTGCCTCTGTTACCTACTCCCATAGCCAAGCCGTCGTCCAAATCTTCGTCCGCGCCACCCATTCGGCGTCTTTCACGGGAAGAGCAATTGGAACGGGCCAAGAAGGGTCTGTGTTATAACTGTGATGAAAAATGGGAGAGAGGGCATCGCTGAGGTCGATTTCTCTTGTTAATGGGCGACGAGGATGAGGATGGTGTTAGTGAGGATGTGCCGGAGGAGGAGGCAGTGGTTACAGCGGACGTTTCCACATTGAATGCTATGGCTGGGGGACTCGCACTACGCTCTCTGCGTCTCTCGGGGATGATCGACACCGTCGTCGTGACTGTTTTGATTGATAACGACAGTACACATAATTTCATTCACCTGGATATTGTAGAATGGTTGTAGTTATCAGTAAACGAGGTGCATTCGTTTCGGGTTTTTATGGGTAATGGTGCTTATGTGCGTTGTAACAAATAATGTCGTGCGGTTTTTTTGTTAATGCAAGGATCCACATTCCCCGTAGATTTGTTTGTGTTGCCGATCTACGGTACCAATGTTGTGTTGGGGGTACAATGGCTTCAGCTGCTTGGAAAGGTCGGTCATGATTATGCTAACCTTACCATGGAATTTCAGTGGGAAGGAGATTTGATTACTCTTAAAGGGAGTCCAACAATGCCGCATGAGATATCTTTGCATCAGGTCTTTATGTTACAAGCTGCACAAGATATCTCTGAATGCTATGAGGTGTTCCTCGTGGAACAACAGCCTACTTCTTCCATTGAGGGCTTGGAATTTCCTGAGACTTAGCCTTGTTTCGTGCGTGAGGTATTGCAACAATATGCCTCGATTTTCAACGTGCCGATGGGGCTGCCACCACCGCGTGGAAATGATCACCGCATTAGGCTATTATCGGGTTCTACGTCTGTTAATGTACGGCCGTACCGGTACCCCCATTTCCAGAAAAAGGACAGTACTTATCGGTTTTGTGTCGGTTACTGCGCCTTGAATGCGGTAACGGTCCCAGATCATTTTTCGATTCCAACGGCGGATGAGCTCTTTGATGAGTTGGGAGCCGCTCGGTTCTTTACGAAGCTTGACTTGCGTTCCGGCTATCATCAAATCCGGATGCATGATCGAGATATATATAAGACGGTGTTCCGCATGCATGAGGGTTATTAGAGTTTTGTGTCATGCCGTTTGGGCTTACAAACTCCCCGTCAACGTTCCAAGCGTGCATGAACCGCTTATTTAACGGACTATCTTCATAAGTTTGTCATCGTCTTCTTCGATGATATCTTGATTTCTAGTCCTTCCTTGGATAATCATGTTGATCATTTGGGAATTGTTTTGACATTATTGCGGGATAATCAGTTTTTTGTCAAGTTTCCAAATGCACCTTTGCCTCAGCTTCCATTGAGTATTTGGGCCATGTTATAACGAAGGGCTTCTTGAAGGCGGATATGGGTAAGGTCGCGGCAATAGTTGACTGGCCAACGCCTTCTACGGTTAAACGGTTAAACAATTACGGGGATTCTTGGGGTTGACCGGTTATTACCGGTGTTTCATTCGCCAATACGCACATTTGGCGGCGCCCTTAACAGATTTGCTAAAAAAAGATAGCTTCCAATGGTCTGAGGAAGCATTAGTGACGTTTGAAAGCCTCAAGCAGGCTATGACTTCGGCACCAATTTTGCATCTTTCGAACTTTGATGAGCAGTTCGTTATTGATACGGATGCGTCATCGACGGGAATCGGTGCAGTCTTGTTACAAAAAGATCATCCAGTCGCATATTTTAGCAAGAAATTATGTCCGCGCCGCTTGGCCGCATCGACGTATCACCGAGAGCTTTATGCCATTGTGTAGGCGGCGCAGAAATGGCGCCAATATTTGCTTGGGCAAGAATTCGTGCTTCGAACCGACCAACGGAGTCTCCATGAGTTGCTTCAGCAGGTTATTCAAACTCCTGACCAACAATTCTTTGTGCGCAAGTTGTTAGGATTTCATTTTTGGATCGAATATAAGCCGGGGGCTACGAATGTGGTTGCCGACGCTCTCTCGCGTCGGGACGATTCTTCCATGGTGGTTCATTCGTGCTCTTTAATTTTCCAACTCATGGCTGACATTATGGAGTTAATTCATGCTAAGAATTTTTCTCAACCTGATTTGCGGCAGTTGCATGCTGATTCAAAGGCAGGGTCTTTGGTGCCGCCATTTTCAATTCAAGATGTTTTGGTTTTCTTTCAAAACAGGTTATGCATAGGCGCTACTTCACATCTTCGTGAGAGCTTAATTCGAGAGTATCATGACTCTCCTACGGCGGGTCATGCGGGCGTTCATCGCACGTTTCATCTTTTAGCTGCTTCTCTTTATTGGCCCAAGATGCGGTCGGATATTCGAGCTTATATTGCCGCTTGTCTGACTTGTCAGTCGACGAAGTTCTCCACGCTTCCGCCGGTAGGTCTATTGCAGCCATTGCCTGTGCCTTCTTGGGTTTGGGAAGATATAAGTATGGATTTTATCACCGGTCTTCCTCCGTCGTGCGGCTGTACAATGGTGTTGGTGTTGGTCGATAGGCTCACTAAGTACGCACACTTCGGTGCGTTACCATCGGGCTTCTATGCGCACCGGACAGCCTTCTTATTTGTTAATGTGGTCGTAAAACTGCATGGGTTTCCCTCAACGATTGTGTCGGACAGGGATGCTATTTTTACTAGTAAATTTTGGGAGGAGTTGCATGCGTTGAGTGGAACAACGCTCAGACACAGATTCGTTTTTCACCCGCAAACTGATGGGCAAACGGAAGTGTTGAATTGTGTATTAGAACAGTATCTTCGGGCGTTTTGTCATGAACGACCGACTCGGTGGACGGTGTTAGTGCCATGGGCGGAATATTCCCTTAATACCAGTTACAATTCTAGCATCAAGATGACGCCTTTTCAGGCGGTTTACGGGGTTCTCACTGCCCGATTTGATCCCTTACCAGAAGGGCGACAGTCCTGTTCCAGTCGTTGATGAGCTTTTGGGGGAATGTACGGAGTTATTGCGTTCTTTGAAACAGAATTTGTTGGACGCACAGGTTCGAATGAAGGCTTTAGCTGATAGCAAGCGTTCGGATGTGCACTTTGATGTGGGCGAGTTGGTGCTATTAAAGTTGCAACCTTACCGGCAACACTCGGTGGTTTGTAGGCATTCGTAAAAGCTCGCTAAGAGGTTCTATGGTCCGTATGAGGTGTTGGAGAAATTGGGGCCGGTCGCGTACAGGCTCAAGTTGCCGGTCCGTATGAGGTGTTGGAGAAATTGTGGCCGGTCGCGTACAGGCTCAAGTTGCCGGAGTCGTCTCAGATTCACCCGTTTTTCACGTTTCTCTGTTACGTCGTTTTAAGGGGAAAGTGGTGCTGCAGCAGCTTTTACCTTTGCCGCCGGAGTTTATGCAGGCAAAGCCATTGTTGCAGCCGATACGTTTGCATGGTTTTCGTTCTGTGCTACAAAATGGAGTACGGGAGGATCAGTGTTTGGTTAGTTTGTCGGATGGAAACTTGGATGATGCCACTTGGGAGCCGGTATCTACTTTCAGACAGCATTTCCCTCATTTCCACCTTGAGGACAAGGTGCAATTCAATTGCCGGGGGGGGAGGGGGGAGTGGCATGGGCTTGGATAAGAAGGATGGCTTAGATCATACTAGTGAAGTGGTGCAAACAGAAACAGAAAATGAGGAGCCTGTTGTATCAGAAAATGAACAAGCAAATGGAGAGGTGCGCAGAAGTGCAAGGAAAGGGAAGACACCAAATTGGCATAATGATTATTATTTACGCAAATAGTCTAGTTATTAGTTATTGATGTTGGTATTATTATTATTATTCTTCAGTCCTTAGTAGTTGCCTTATTTATTTGGGACTCTTGGTAGTAGTGTTTGGATTATTTACATGTTGTTTGGGAACTTATTTTTCATTAAGCAGTAATATCAATTTCCTTGCATCTTTCAATCTCTCTCTCTCTCGCTCTCTCTCGTGTTTCACCCGTCCGGTTGGTTTCTTACTGGAGAACTCTTTTCCCTCCCCTTATTCTAAGAGTTAGGGAATACTCTGAAGTCTCGATCAATAGGCGCGGATTGACGCTCTTATCAAGTACCTTGTAGCATGTTTTTCACCATAGTGTTAACATCTAAAAATGAAAATGTGCTACGTGAAATGAATGCCAAACTTCATGTAATTGAAGGATTATCTGAAGCTGAAGCATTGTTTCTCTTTAAAAAGAAAAGTCGGGACGCCGTGGACCGATGGCTCAGATTTGCTTTCTTTGGAAAGACAAATTGTGAAAGAGTGCCTGGGTCTGCCACTTGCTCTTACGATTGTTGGCACAACACTCAATAATGAGATAAGGAAACACATCTGGGAAGATGCTCTACGTCAACTGAGAAAAGTTGACATATTGGATTTTGAATATTATTGTAATTCCGTCAGATTAAGTTACAATCACTTCTTGGATGAAGATACAAAATCTCTCCTTACTTTGCTGCTTATTTCCCCAAGGTTATGATATTCATGTCGAGTACTTGACCTTGTACAGTATAGGGCTTCACTTGTTTGCAGGAGCTACGAGTGTGGAAGAAGCAAGAAAAAGAGCACGCACAGCATTTAAGACGCTTAAAGCTCGTACTTTGCTGCTAGATGGCCCTGATGAGAATCATATCAGAATGCATGATGCTGTTCGTGATAAAGCCATACTTCTTGGTGGCCTAGAGGATCGTACTGTCTACCAAAGAGAGCTCAAATTTTTCCAGTGGATTTCGGTGCCTGCGGACGGAACAAAAGAGCTTCCTATTCGGTCGAGTTTTCCACATCTTCGCCTCTTAACGATTGATAATTACTCAAAAGAAACTGATATCAGTGCAGACGACCCTGGTTTCTTTAATTTCAAGGAATGATTGAGCTTAATGTGCTGTCTTTCCATAGCATTTCGTTTATATCACTACCAGAAACAACACAATTGATGAAAAATCTCCGGACATTGTATTTAGAACAATGTGACTCGTTGGAGACAATCTCTATCATTGGCGAATTATTGAGTCTTGAAATCCTCATCTGTCGTTCTTGTGACATGATTGTGGAGTTGCCCGTGGAGATTGGGAGACTGACAAACCTAAGGATGTTAGAAGTTTACAAATGTCGAAGTCTCGAAAGAATATCGCGAGGAGTCATATCAAACCTCGTTCGATTGGAGGAGTTTATGATCATAAAGAGCTTCAACAAATGGGAAACAGAGTCTAATGGGGAACAAATTAGAGGGAATGCAGCCATTAATGAGATTGAGCATTTGGAAAATCTCAGCAGATTGGAAATTGAAATTGAGGATTCCACTGTAGCTGCAGAAATGATGTTTCTTGATGAGGGGAAAGTGAAATATCAAGTCAGATTTGGTGGAAGTCGTTGAGAAAGTTGTGAACTTGATGACACACACGATTTTGCAAGATGGATTAAGGTGGTGTTTATGTTCAGCCTTTGCAAACATATTTATGTAATTCTCAAGTCCATAAATTCTATGATTAATGAATAGCTTGATATTATTTATAAAAATGTTAATTGTTTATTTGCAGAATATAGTCACCGGCATGGCCGCCCTAACATATGGCATCAGCGATTATCTGTGGCATCACCAAGTTCTATCTGATGATAACGTCTTCCTTGACTTGAGGCAATAGAAATATATGATTCTAGAGCTGGAAGATTGTTTCATTCCTTAACAGCTGTAGAACTTGGCCGCCTCAAGGAGCTGAGAATCTCCAAATATGCGAACATGGTAAAAGTGTTTGAATATGTGTTGAAATTCGGTTATGTAACGTTCGACGCACTATTTCCTAGTTTGCATAGTTTGTATTTGGAAGGCCTGCCCAAGTTAGAAATCTTCGGTTGGAGCCGTGAACTCAACTTGGCTTCCTTGGAATATGTATGGATTAAAGGTTGCCATCGTCTGGAATTCATCGCCATCCAAAATATAAGCACACGGAATCTGGAAAGTGTTGTTTTTAATTTCTTATAAATCATTACGGAGGACATCATCCATTGATATTGAGTATGGTTTGTTTTTTCAGGTTCAACTTTGTAGCTTAAAGAAAGTTGTTATAAGCGATTGTAACAATATTGAAACATTATTTCGGCCGGTTGTGGCTGCAAATCTTGACAATCTCACGACATTGAGCATCTCCAGATGCAAGAAGATGATACAAGTGGTTGAGGAATATGATACAAAGCTAATACGTATACTATTTCCTAAACTGAAGGAACTAGAATTTCATGACCTACCGAAGCTACAGAATTTCTA
Source organism: Lippia alba (assembly GCA_037834125.1). Classification (NCBI taxonomy): domain Eukaryota; kingdom Viridiplantae; phylum Streptophyta; class Magnoliopsida; order Lamiales; family Verbenaceae; genus Lippia; species Lippia alba. Next base: position 1,089 of record JBBMKE010424511.1, on the reverse strand, counting down.
TAACAAGGAGTTTAATCTTGAGTTGCCTTCGTTGGAAAACGTTCATATTTACAGCTGCCCATTTTGGAAAAAATTTAGCAAGGGTTCTGTGAGTACACCAAACTTGAAAAGGGCGGAGATTAATTCCAAAGTAAATGATATGGGAACTCATGAAAGCTAATCAATTTCATCAGCCCAACAGCCCCAACTCCCCTACCTAGGTAATGTACTTCTGTTTAGAGAAAATTGTAATTGTAATTTTAATCTTATTATTAATTATTATTATTATTATTGAAAATTACATATGACTACCCTGTTAGATAGGATAGTTACAATGTAATTCATCTTTATTCAAAAATTATAATTTAATTCTTGAATGTAATGGACCATTTGTGATCCCTCCATTCCGTTAAAGTTCCGTTAGGGTTACGTCTATCCTTCTATTAATTTAATGAAAAAAATAACAAATTCATCCCTACAATATACATATTCCAACAAAATAATGTCTACGTGTTACGCATATAACAATGCAGCCTTTGGAGATCTAACGGAATAGAAGGATCACGAATGATCCATAATATTTAAAGACTAAACTGTAATTTTCGGATAAAAAATGAATTATCATTGTAATTATATTATCTAGCAGGGTAGTTAAATATAATTTTTTCATATTATTATTAGTTTCATCTATCTATATTATAAAAGAGCGAGTTGTTTCTTACAAAATACGGATCGCCTAAATTATCCTCACTATAATTATATCAACAATTTTTAGTCAAGGATAATTATGTAAAGATATATTATAAACTATTAATTTAAATACACTTTAAAAATACTTATTGACTTCAAATATGACCCTTAGTAGAATATAATTATAATTTCTTTAATTAAAAAAAGATATATAGTTGTACAAGAATTATTATAATAATAATATATTTTTTTGGGAATGGTGAGTTTTTACCGAGGCCTCCACCTCATATATATCAACCAAAGCAAAAATAAGGTACATATTATAATATTAATTTATTAATAAATTGTATTCAAATTTTATAATATAAGTTGCTCATATTTAAATTTTAAGACTAATTTGAAATGTTATAATAAGAGATG